>MDKI01248210.1:0-30049 GCA_005239505.1 Nicotiana paniculata | reverse complement strand
GTGCTTGAGTTTTGTAGCATGCGGCTTTATCAGTCTCCCCAGGATGGTATTATGCACTTAGCATGCTTATGATCGATATTCAATAATTTGTGTTAGTGAGCAAATCATCCCCGTATATATATCTTCTTATGTAAATTTTATGTGTGGATCGGGTGGCACGTCGCCACGGGCATGTTTTTGGATCGGGTTGCACGCCGCAACAATGTGATGATGAATAAGGTTCCTATAATTATTTTCTTATGTTTTACTTTCTATTTTCTGAGAGAAGTTCATATCAGTTGCATGAGTTGAATAGTCCCTTCCTGGGTCATTTCTTACCTATCATGTTCGAGTTATGTCCTAGTGGCGCGATGTGGTATCATGTGAGGTTGTTGGTCATGTTTGGGGTGATTTTTTGTCTAAGCAGTTCATACTGGGTGAGACGAGATTATCGGATCAGGGATCAGGGCGATAAGGTTATGTGAAGTGTATATCAAAGAACAAATACCATTATTCAGGTTCATAATGAAGTGATGATTCTAGTCAAGATGAGGTATTCAAGGATTTGTTAACTCTGCAGTTGGGTATGAATTTCTGCACATTTCCTCTGTTGTGGTGCTATCGTCAGCATTATAGCAGGATGAATGTATATTTGTTATGAGGTGCATCGGGAGCACTAGATTCGTGAAATTTTGGCTATTAAGGTTCAGGGAGTGTCATTGTGGTCACACGATGAGTTATGCGGTGCATGGTGCTGATTCAGCAAAGGTATGCGATCATGTTCTGGGACATCGTGTAGTAGTTGATACGGTGTTTATATGTCGGAAGTAGGCCTCGCAAGGAATTTCAAGTGTTGGAACTAGGTTCTGAGATTATTATATGGATAAAAGAAGAAATCTTCAGATTTGATAGAGCTAATGTGCTCAACTGGGTTGTGGTAGCACGATCAGGTGCACGAGGTGTTAAACAGTGATTCCTGATAACTCCAGAGCAGTTCTTAGCACGTTCGAGGACGAACGTCGGTTTAAGTGGGGGAGAATGTAACGACCCAACCGGTCGTTTTGAGCTCTAGCGCGTCGTTCAGCAGTTTGAAGTCGTGAGCAGCTCCATTTCAGGTATTATGACTTGTAGGTGTGGTCGGAATTGAATTTTGGAAAGTTTAGAGTTGATTTGGAAAGAAAATTCTCATTTCAGAAGCCTTAAGTTGGAAGAATCAACTAAGATTGGAATTTTGAGTAAACGACCTCCGAATCAGGAATTGAAGGTTCCTGCAGATTCGTATGATGATTTCGGACTTGAGCGTATGTCCGGATCGGGTTTTGGATAACCCAGGAGCGTTTCGATGCATATTGTGGAAGTCAACATTTTTGAAGAAATTTCCGAAGTTTGGCCTGAAGCGCATTTCAGTGGTGTTGATGTCCATTTGGGATTCCGAGTCTGGGAATATCTTCGTATGGTGATTCTGGAGTTGGGAGCGCGATTGGAAGGTAATTTGGATAATCGTAGGTCATTTTGGAGTCATTTGGCTAAAGATAGAAATTTGAAGGTTTTTGAGAAATCCGACCGGAAGTGGAAATTTTGATATCGGGGTTGGAAGGCGATTCCGGAAGTTGGCGCAGGTCCATAATGTCGAATATGACTTGTGTGCAAAATTTGAGGTCAATCGGACGTGATTTGATAGGTTTCGGCATCGAATGTGGAAGTTTGAAAGTTCTAAGTTCATTAAACTTGAATGGGACTGCAATTCGTGATTTCGGCATTGTTTGATGTGATTTCGAGGCTCGACTAAGTTCGAATGAGGTATTGGGTCTGGTTGGTAATTTTGGTTGAGGTCTCGGGGGCTTCGGGCGTGTTTCGGATGCTCAATGGGTCAATTTTTTACTTGAGAGTGTTGATGGTTTTCTGGTGTGAGTGCATCAGGTATTTACTTTATGCGATCGCGTGAGTGGGTGTGCGATCACATAGAAGGATTTGGAGGCTTCTTGGATTTGGCATGTGCGAGCGCGGGTAGTTGTTTTGCGATCGCATAAAAGGATTTGTGAAGGCTGCTGGGTTGTCCTATGCGATCGCAATGTTTGGTGTGCGAACGCATAGAGGAAAAGGGAGCTGGGGCCTGGGGGCCCTTTGGACTATGAGAACGCGGTAGGGGACCGCAATCGCGGAGTGTTGGCTCGAGGAAGCTCTGCGAACGCGCTCGTGGGTATGCGAACGCAGAGAGTAATTGGGGGAAGATTAGTTTATAGGCGAAATTTGTGGCCATTTCTTCATTTCTTCCTTGCTTTGGTCGATTTTGGAGGAGCTTTAAGAGAGGATTTCTTCATGCAATGTCTAGGTAAGTAAATTTCTCCCGTTTTTAAGTTAAATACAAGATTATATGCATGAATTAGACATGGAAATTGGTAGGAAATTGGGAAATCTTAAAGGAACCTAGAAAATGGTAATTTGGATTTTTAGCCACGAATTTGAGCATGGAATTTAGAGTAAATTGTATACTTGAACTAGCAAAGCTATGGGTAGAATGTATCTTCGAGAAATTTCGGATTCCGGGCACGTGGGCTTGAGGTCATTTTGGTCATTTCACTGAGCGGAGTTGGGGCATTATATAATTTGGAATTGTTGCAAATATTAGTGTATATTTTCATTGGTTTGCCGTTATTTGGATAGTTTTGAGGCATTGTGTGTCCGTTGGAGTCATCGGAAGGGTTTGGAGGCCGGTTATGGAATTTCGGAGCGAGGTAAGTCTCCTTTCTAACCTTGTGAGGGGGAATTTTCCCCCTAGGTGAACTAATTAAGTATGTGTGACTATCTGCGGGGGCTACGTACACACGAGGTGACGGAAATCCGTGAGTAGCTACTATTATGCCATGTCCGGATAGCCTAGGGCCCACTAGCATGCCTTACCTGTGATCTTGTCTGTAATATTAGACTGCTAATATAATTGAAATTGAAATTGAATGACTAAAGAAGATTAAAGTTTATTTTCTTAAGCATCTAAAAAGAGAATTGATTTCCTTCGCGGGCAATTGTGTTTTCGGATAAGGATATGTTATTAAACATTATAAAAACTTGGCAAGTGAATTTTGAAAAAGGGTTTAAATACTATTTTGTGGTTTTCAAAAGAGAAATTTGTCATTTACTTGAGTATTTGTTTTCCCGACGTAGTTGGGGTGGACTGTTGATTGTGCATGACTGCATGTGGCCGCTTCGCAATTTACATTCTGCGAGCAGAGTGTTATTTCCCCCACTCTCATGGGAGCGGGTCGTACGCCATGGCGAGATTGAAAGAAATATTATGGTTCGGGCCGTTCGACCCTCGACAGTGCACAGAGATGATTATTATGATGGCTCAGGCCGGTTGTCCTTATCCCGTATGCGCATACTAAATTGTTAAATGTTTTTCATGATTTTTGAAGTGATAAGATATTTGGGGGGAAATAAAGAAGAAATTGTGGATTTATGATATTTGCAGGAAAACAAAGATGAAATTGTTTATTTAAGATATTCTGGAAAACAATGAGAAAGTAGTAATTGTTTGTTTATTTTCAGTATTTACTTGGATTTCAGTGCCTTATATATATACTGCTTTACTACCTTTACATGCCTATCGTGTTCATCTTATAATGTTAATTAATTTGCTGGCACCTAGTGAGTGTCTAATTCGACCTCTCGTCACTACCTCTCTAAGGTTAGGCGGGCGACTTACTGAGTACACGTTGTTCTTTGTACTCATGCTACACTTGCTGTGCATTTTATTGTACAGGTACTTTCATAGCAATGTGGAGGATTCGGAGACTTAGGCGAGTTGCATCATCCGGAGGCGATCCGCAGTTGACAGAGTCTCCCTCGTTCTGTATTTTTTTCATTTTAAATTTCCTTGTCCAATTTGTATTTCGGACAGGCTTTGTGATGATTGTATAAATTCTTAGAAATTGCTCATGTACTGGTGACACCGGGTTCTGGGATGTGTTGGGATATATTTTATAAAGTTTAATATTTAAACTATTTTTTTACTTGGCAGATTTTATTTAGTTAATATGTAATAAAGTGAAAGGAAATGGTTTTTTCATAAATGTTAAAATAGGAAATTATATTCAATTAATTAATGATTGGCTTGCCTGACAATGATGTCCGACGCCATCACGACCTTATGGATTTTGGATCGTGACACTGAGTGCCCGGCAACAAGTCAATGTTGAAATCAATGTCTCTATCGGGTGGCATACCCGGAAGATCAGCTGGAAATACATCAGGATAGTCCCTGACAACTGGAACTGACTCAACTGTAGGGGTCTTAGCACTAACATCTCTCACATAGGCCAAATGTGCATCACACCCCTTTTCAACCATCTGTTGAGCCTTAAGAAAAGAAATGACTCGGCGGGGAGTATACTCTAAAGAACCTCTCCATGCTAACCTCGGTAATCCTGGCATAGCCAGCGTCACGGTGTTGGCGTGACAATCAAGAATAGCATAGTAGGGAGACAGCCAGTCCATACCCAATATAACATCGAAATCTACCATACTGAGTAGTACTAAATCAGCTTTTGTCTCAAAACCACTGATAGCAATCAAACATGACCGATATATGCGGTCCACAACAAGAGAATATCCCACCGGAATAGAAACATAAACGGGGAAACTCAAAGAATCCCGATATATCCCCAGATGTGAAGCAAAATAAGAAGACACATACGAATATTTGAAGACTGGGTCAAATAATACCGATGCATCCCTATGACAAACGAGAACAATATATGTAATGACTGAATCTGAAGCAATGGCCTCGGACCGGGCCGGAAGAGCATAGTACCTGGCCTAGCCTCCTCCTCTAGGGCGACCTCGACCTCCCTGACCGCCACCTTGAGCTGCCTGAGGTGGTGGGGTAGAAGTTGGGGCTGGAAGAATAGCTGGAGGACCTGGTGGAAGACGTGGGGCCTGATAAGTCTGAGGTGGTGCACCCTGATAAGTCTGAGGTGGTGCGCCCCCCCTCGCTCTGGGGAAATCTCTGATCATATGACGAGGTCACCACACTCAAAGCAACCCCTCGGAGGACGTGGTGGCCATTGTTGACTCTGAACTGGCCTGCTGGACTGGCCAGTGATAGCACCTCGAGCAGGAGGCACCTGAGATACTGGTGGTGCATAATAAGGCTCCTGAGGTCTAGGAGGAGCTGGAATACCACTGGCTGCTGGGAGAACTGAATAAATGGGGCGACTCACAAAAGCCCTACCATAGCGTGTTGCTGGTGCACGGGCTCCTGAAAAATGACCGGTCTCTCGAGACCTCTTGGCCTCTCTCTATCCTCCCTGTCCCGGCTAACATAGTCTCAATCCTCCGGGTAATACTCACGGCCTGCTGGTAAGTAATATTGGTCTCCAGCTCTCTGGCCATGCTGGTCCGAATACTGGGGTGGAGTCCCTCAATAAAGCGTCGAACCCTCTCCCTGACAGTGACAACCAAAGCTGGTACATGGCGAGCCAAATCGCTGTAACGGACTGCATACTCTGACACAGTCATGGTACCGTGGCATAGCTTCTCAAACTCCGCACGCCAAGCATCCCTGAAGCTCTAAAGGACAAACTCAAGTATGAATATCTCAGAGAACTGAGCCCAAGTAAGTGAAGCTACCTCGTCCGGGCTACTAAGCTCAAAAGCACGCCACCACTGATAAGCTTCTCCCCTCAGCTGGAAAGCATTAAAAGAAACCCCGCTCATATCCACAATACCCATAGTGCGGAGAATGCGATGACACCTCTCAAGAAAACCCAGGGCGTCATCCGAAGCTATTCCGCTGAACTCAGGTGGGTGGTTCTTCTTGTACCTCTCAAGTCGGAGTTGCTCTGACTCAGGAACAGCTATCCTAGTCTCATGCTGGCTGGATCTGCTGGGGGCATAGGAATATACTCTGGAACCTGCCCAATATGAACCCTCTGCTCAGGAGTACGGGCTGAGGGAGTCTATGTCCCTCCTTCCTCCTAGGATGTAGATAGAGCTATCGAAAGTAGTCCCGCCTGAGACAGAGTTCTGAAGGCACTCAAGAACTGGGCCAATGTCTCCTGGAGGTCTGGAGTAACAGTAGGGACCTCTTGTGCCCCTCCAACTGTAGCTGCTGGGGGCTCCTCTGCCTCTGCTCTAGCCGGTGCTCGCGCTGCACCGTGTGCTCGTCCTCTGCCCCTACCTCTGGTGACTCTAACTGGGGGCTCGGGTGCCTGGTCATCAGTACGTCCGGTACGGGTACGAACCATCTGCAAGCAAGAATAGAATAGAGTTTAAGAATTTGATGACAATAACTAGCACGATAAGGAATTCCAAAGAATTTGATTATTCTTAACAGTTACATAGCCTCTCGAACGGACGTCTCCGCACCGATCCGCGAGACTCTAATAAATCGGCTTGTGACTTGTGACTCCTATGAACCTAGACGCTCTGATACCAACTTGTCACGACCCATTTTGCCCCCCGAAAGCTATCGTGACGGCACCTAGTCTCTACGACTAGGTAAGCCTAAAATTTGCGGAAAATAATAGAATCAATAAAATAAAGACAGAAAATAACTCAAGTAGATATAACATAGCTGTTCAGCATGTACACTTTCACTTCTCAAAATCGGGAATGTCACGATAGTCACAAGATCTGTACTAAATGTAGATCTATACAATGAAATAGTGGAAAATACATAAGTCCTCTATGCATATACTAGAGTATAAGGGGACTCGTGGAATTCTAAGGACGCGGCAGAATTACCTCGCGGTCTCCTGGAAGCTGCTAGAACGACTCCTAGCCACGATACTAGGTGTTGGTACCTGGATTTGCACATGGGGAAAACATGCGCAGGAAAAGGCGTGAGTACTCCACATTCGGTACTCCGTAAGTGCCAAGACTAACCCCAGTCAAGTAGTGACGAGGTCAGGTTGAGGCTCTACTGAGTTTTTAAAACAAGTCAATATAAAATTAGAACAGTGAAACATAGATGAGCAATGATAAACATGATTAATGGAAACTGGAAGAATTTATAACAGACAGAGAGCCCTCGGCTCAGCACAACATATATCTCAACAGTAAATGTGCAATGCAGTACAAAGGGAAGGCTCCCGGATCTTAGTCCGGTGTCCCAATTTAAATATGAAATGCAGTACAGGGGAAAGCTCCCGGATCTCGGTCCGTAGTCCCAATTTAAATATGAAATGCAGTACAGGGGAAAGCTCCCGAATCTCGATCCGTAGTCCCAATTTAAATATGCAACGCAGAAGTATGTCAGATATGGCTTAATTAAACAGTCCAGGAAAAACAACATGCAAGAATAGAGTAAAGCTACCTAACCATGGTGCAACTAGTAGGAAATAAGAGGAAATCAAGTAAGGACAGGTAGGCATGCTTACTCTTAAGCTAACTACTCAGTTAAGATAGGAAACAGTAATATAGGAATGAAAATGAGTGATTTCATGGAAGTAAAAATAGGATTTTAGCAACAATGACCCGTGTACGCACTCGTCACCTCACGTACATGGCGTCCACGTAACAAAATCAGTATAAAAATGCCTAAGGGGAAGTCCCCAACTTAGAATTAGGCAAGCCACTTACCTTGACTGCGCTAGCCAACTCAATACCACGCTCTTTCCACGAGTATCCAACTCGGGGTGGCCCAAATCTAGTCAATTCGATTGCATAGTGTAAATATAAAAACAAAATAACTAATTATTTCTAAGCTAATACGCGAAATTAGGAAATTCTCCCAAAAATTCCCCTGGGCTCATGTCTCGAAATTGGGTAAAAATTATATTTCTCGAACACCCATTTGCTCATGAACCCACTCGAACAAGAATCAACAAAATCTGACGTCTAAATCTCCCTAAATCCTCAGATTTCTACTTGAGGAAGTTTCATCCCAATTTCATGGGTTTTCATCCAATTTCATTGATTAGATTGAGGAAATTGATAGAGATTATTGATATACAAATGGATTAAGGTTAGAAAATGTTACCTATGATTCTCCTCTTCAAATCCCACTGAAAATCGCCAAATCCCGAGCTCACAATCGATTTTGGAGTTATGAATTTCAAACCCTAGGATTTTGGTATAACCATCCCAGATGTTTCGCAGCTGTGACACTGGGATCGCAGGTGCAGAAACTGATTAAAAGACCTGGGGTCGCACCTGCGGTGGTTGGGTCGCAGGTGCGACTCCGCACCTACGGATACTCTTTCGTGCCTGCGAGTCAGGCCAGTCTAAGCTACGTCCGCATCTGCGTGCACCCCTTCGCACCTGCGTGTCCGCACCTGCGTGTCCGCACCTGCGGAAATACCATCGCAGGTGCGAGACACCAGAACGAGAATGGTTCTGCTGCTCTTAAAGTCCCAAATTCACCCGTTGGGCATCCGAAACAACCCCGAGGCCCCCGGGAACTCAACCAAACCTACCAACTGACCTTAATACCTTGTTCAAACTTGGTCGAGCCTTAAAAACACATCCCATAACATCAAAATCATCAATATGCATAGATTCAAGCCTAAGAACTTATGAAATTTCTAAAATTCACATCCGATGCCGAAACACGTCAAAACTCATCCGAATGACCTCAAATTTTGCACACAGATCATAAATGACATTACGGACCTGCTGTCGCTTTCGAAATTCCATTCCGAGTCCGATATCAAAATTTCACCTATCGGCCGAAATCGCCGAATTTCTAACTTTCGCTAATTCAAGCCTAAATCCACAACTGACCTCAAAAACACATTCCGAACACGCTCCTAACCCCGAAATCACCCAACGGAGCTAATAGAGTCGACGGAGTTCCATTCCGGATCCGTCTTCACACAACTCTAGCTACGACCCGATTTCTAAAGCTAAATTCCACATTTATGGACTATGTGTCCAAAATCACTCCGAATTTCATCACTCAACGCTCCGACAAGTTCCAATAACATAAATAGACATGGGAGAAGCGGTTATTAGGGGATCAGGGCGCTAATTCTCAAAACGACCGACTGGATCGTTACATGATCCCCACAACATGAGGCAACACGCGAGCTAGCCAATCCTCCATGTCCAGAACGAGGGAGGGAGAATGCTTTACCGCTGCAAATGAGAGGGTCGTAAAGAAACAAAAAAAATAGAAAAAAATAGAAAATAACAAAGAACTAATGGCGGAAAACACGGGGGAATACTTACAATTGTAATTCCACTTTTCGGGAAATCCGGTCGGGTCTGCCACCAATTGATCAGTTCTAACAAAGAAGTATTTGCGCCAGAATAACCGACTCGCCTTGTCATCCATCCCCGCTATTAATCCCTTCGCCCCACGATTCCGCAAGTAAATCATGGTAGCTCTGAAGAAGGTAGGTGAAAATAAGTGCAGCGGATAACGAAGGTCGACCTCATAACCAGCCAGCTCCGCATACTTGGTCAGCAATAAGAAGACCTTATATAGATAAGGGGAGAGATACGATGGGCAAATGTTGTAAAAGCGATAAAACTCTGACAAAACTCTTCGGCCAATTTAGGAAGGGGCAAGGTGTAGCCTACCATGAACGGGTAGACGTAGAAGGCGCAGAACCCAGGATAGTGAGCCTGAATCGTATCGTGTCCCATAGGGACGGTCTCGATATAATAGGGGATGTGATACTTAGTCCGCATCTCAGCCAATTCAACCTCCCCCCACTTCAGAAAGCTCAGGTTCAGGAGCAGGCCCAGGTCCCTTAGGGAAGTCGTTCCTGGATGCAGGTTTTTTAGGCATCACCTCTTCAATAGTGGGGAACCCCTCATTTCCCTCAACCGAAATCCCTTCATCAATAGAAAGGATATCTACTAACAAGGAAAGGCATTAGAAATGTCACCATGGCTACGAGATGAAGTCGACATGATCATTGTAATGGATCAGACAATGGAGGGAAAGACGAAGTTAGTGATCAAGAAAGGGATTGAAAAAACTAGGAGAAAAGAGTTTACAAGAAGCATATGAGACAAACACAAACGAGAACAAGTATAAGTGAAGAAAGAAACGGTGAAAGTTTAGAATGAAAAACCCCTCCCCTATTTATAGGGCTGGGTGGCATCAAAATCGAGGCCAAAAGCCATCTGCAACACGAGAACCGAAGCGCCAACAGTACAAACTCTGCATGGGGAAGACACATAATGATGACGCGCGTGACAATGACAACATCTGACGTCACTCGCGCCAATCATGGCCATGATGGGCATTAATTACATGGTTTCGATCAAATTTCCTTCATAACGGGCATGGAGTAATCCGCTCACTAAGGACGAGAGGCTCACGACCTTGATAAACAGAGAGACTAACTGTATTGGCCAAAATTTGGACCGCATTTAACAAAGTAGTTGGCCGAGGTCGAAGCTTGGGTCGGCCAACATCTAGAGACGAAGGGTCTGTCTTGAATGAGATTGGAGGTAGGCCGAGCAGAAGAAGTTAATAACAGTAGGATAGATCTAGATTAGGCAAAAGGAATATTCTACCAGAATATTCCCTCTCTTGTACTTTTTAGGGTTCCCAAAGAATGTTCCCTATATATAGGAAACTAAGAAGAGAAAAAGGGCATCCGAAACTCTCTGAAAGAACACTTTGTAACATTGACTATCAAAGAATATACATTCCTTGTCTTATTTATTGATTGATTCCCAAGTGAAAAAGACACATTTTCATATACAAGATCCAAGAGAATAGTGTTCCATCCACGTTACTTGTCATTTACAGTGCTGACAACAAGAAAGTTGAATCTCACGTTTGGCATTTTGGGCAAGTTATCCTTTATTATTACATTTATTGTCATTATATGCATTGACTCCATCTACTCACTCACGTATTCATTGTCAATCATCATCATCGTCTTGGTCCGAAGTTTAATACTACGGTGCCTTATCTCATTCGTTCATTATCACTTTCACGGATCTGATAGTTATTAAGCTTAACTAGGATTAACCCTCCATTTTACTTATCAAATCTCTCTTAGAAGTATTTATCGAGTTTTTGGTAAAACAAGTGACTGAATAGATATTGACATCATCAGTGTTGGCATATTAAAAAATTCTCTAATTTAGGAACACATTTAAAACAAATAAGGGGACCGACTTATTGGTTGACTTGTACGCTCAAGCTGGCGCTTTTACTAAGATGAATGGCTGGTGGCAGACGCAATGGAGAGATGGAGAGAAGAGAAGAAACATCGCAGGATGGAGGGGGGGGTCCTTTGGACGACTGTATGTTTAGGGGGAGAGAAAAGGGGATTTAATTCTAAATTATCGGGATTTTAACTTTTTGATTTATTGAAATCAAGTAAACATTTATTAGAATAGGCTATATATGCAAAAAAAATTGTTAGTTTTAAAATAAACCAAGAACCGTATTATTTATGCTAATAGTTACTTAAAATAGAACTAGAATGTAAAAATATCTTGGTTGGTTTGGTTTGTTTTGATTTAGTGTTTAAATAAGGGTCAGAAAACAACTATTTGTGCACTTTCCCCATTTCTTAGACCTTCCTCTAAACTTAGAACATGTTATAAATAGAAATATATTTAAGGTGAATGTTTATATTTTAGAGAGATCTTAGGGTTTGTTACTTGGTAGCTAAGTCACTTTTTCCCTATAAATAAAGGGGTTCTATTCCATGTAAATCATCTGAAAACCAATAAGAGTTTCCTCTTCCTACTTTCTCTGCAATACTCTTCATCTTCTTCTTTATTGTTGCATAACATGTTATCAACACGAGACTCTAACCAATTGAGTAGAAGCTTTGGGATTGAGCATAATGATTGTCAATTATTCCATGAGCTTCCTTCATGATTAAATTCTGGATTTAAGGTAAGTATTTTATCTTATTTTTCTCTTTTAAATTCTTGAAATTCTATAATTTGATTTTAAATACAAACAAAGACAATAAATTTTGATTAAACTCTAACAGAGTTTGTAAGAAATTATAACCACCCAAAGTGGTAAATCTATGTCTTACCATGATCAAATTTATGAATGATTGTGGGAAAAGAAGTGGAAACCCGTCCAATTGAATTTGCTTCATTCTCATTTCCTTAAGAAAATGTGATAGCAGTATGTGATAAGTCTGAAACAAAATAAAATTATTATTATGAATGTATCAATAGATGTGGACGTGGCAATAGACGAAATTATAATCGTCATCATTGTGGTAATGAGAACAATAAGGATTCTCAAAATAATCCTTCACTCTGTGAAAGTAATGTTTATCATCAATTTGATATGAGATATTGTAAAGCACATACACATGATTATGGTCCATTCATGATGTGTATGTGACCGCATGTGATTATGCATGTATATTCATTCTTGAAAGACTATAAATGTGCTAGTAGTAGTGAATTTACCACACTCACCTCTAGAAAGAGGTTTGAGGGAAAATAAGAAAATAATGTCATTATTATGGCATGAATGGTCATTGGTAACATACATATTGTACGCCAAAATATTTTGGCGATGTGATTATTAAGGGCAATAGTAATGCGAGGAACATATCTTGTATGGAATTCTGACTATGGCCATCATGGTATAACTTTCTCAATTCACCATATGGATGTTGATGAATATGTGGTAGTACCAAATTAATTGAGAGCTCTGGAAGAGCCAATTATTACTCTTTTGGAGGAATAAAATTTATTATCAATACGGCATTGTGTTGTAGTAAGTCTCAAAGAAACTTAATTGAGTTTCTAAAGTATTCGCGAAAGCGGTTGGTTATATTGAGACTATAAATAAAGGAAAGATTTAATATCTTCTATTACTACAACTTGTAGCGGGGTAATATGTATGTGAAAAGTTACCCGCTTTATTCTCTAGTTTGTATTACACAAATAAAAGAATACCACAATAAAGTGGATGTTTATTGATATAAAAACCCATATCATAATAAACTTGGAGTTCATTGATAATTGCACACGTCATGGTGTAAACCTGAAGTTTATCAATATTGATAATTTATTCAGTTGGCATAATTGGTTTAGCCATATCAATTCAAGTATGATGTGCAAAAATAAAAGAGAATTCACATGGGTAAATATTAAAGAAACAGAAAGTTCTTTACGAATTCTCTTATGTTGCTTGTTCTCATTAATTAATTAACTAAAATTGGGATTGAATCCCATGAATGTTGGAAATATAAAAGGTGAATATGAGCACATTCACCTGCCATGTATACCTTATAAAGATGCATCTATGAGATAGTTACATGTGCGATTATTATTAACCTGCAACCTGGTGTTTGCGAGGTAACTTGCTCAATAATTTAATTTAGAGTATAATTTTCAGATGTTCTATTCAAGATAGTGTATCTTGATAACTTGGTTTACATTACAACTGGTTTAGCAAGATGATTTGTTGAGTAACTCCACTTAATAGCTAAACTATTGCTTATGATAACAAAATTATCTATATCAGTTTGATATACATTATATATGAAAACATATTACATTCTCCTCTCAGAAGTGGTTCAGGGTCACGAACTAAATAATTTCATCTTATAATTATTGATGTGTGTTGTATATTTTGACTAACACCATAACACACAAAGGTGAATTTTCAAAGTTGAGAAAGCAAGTTAGTTTTTCTAACATGAGGGGGAGAAAGGATAAACAGTCGAGAAAATATTACGTGTATTAATTATCATTTTTTCATTTAAATTCTCAAATAAGATAATATGAACTTGAAATTCATAAAAAGATAATTCATCTGCAATATATTGCTAAGCATATCAGACGCATTTGCTGACCCAAAGAAAGTAAATATATTCTCATTGCAAATGCTCCTATTAAGTCCTAGAAAGACAAAGTTTATGGTACGCTTAAAGATAAACAAACCGGTTTCAATTAAAATTCTTGACAAAGAAGCTGAGCAAATGATCAAAATGATCATAATAAGGAGGCAAGTGATCTAGAAGATCACATGATATAACACTTCATAAAATCTCAAAAGAGATTCAAGTACCTAAATATGAATGAAAAGATCTCTATGTCATGTCTTTATGAAAAAATGTGGGAACTGATAGAAAATGTTCGTCGACGACATATATGATAACGCTAAGTATAGATGAGCATCTTAAGTTTGTTGAATACAGACACACAAATATTGGCCAGATATAAGAGACAAAATTCGAATAGAATTGGTTTCATATGAAAGACATGTAGTTTTGGACTTGCAGTTCAAACATTTGAAAATATAAAGTCAATGATATGTGCAATCAGTTTTCGATATCTTATTTGTCTAGCATGACACAGAAACTTGATATGTATCTAATTAAAGTCTATTATATGACTTATATGACAATCCTTGAAAGATTTAAATCGCTTAAAGCATATACAATTTCTGGCCATGAAATACCACATTCTAAGTGTTATTTGTGCACATATGCATCTTGCTATAACTATAAGCATGATAATGTGATAGCGAGAACACTTCTATGGAGATATTAAAAAGGTTATTCCACGACATTATATGAAGAAATTACATATATACAAGAATTGTGATTTCAAGGTGCAACATATTCATTCAAGTGATAATATAGCTGATTTGTTCATCAAATTTCTACCGATGTCAACCTTCAAGAAGCTAGCGTACAAGATTGGGATGCGAAAGTTCAAATATGTGAATTGATGTTCTCATCAGGGGGAATTAATACGCGTTGTATTCTTTTTCTCTTACAAAGTTTTGTCCCACTAGATTTTCCTTGCAAGGTTTTTAACAAAGCAACCAAAAAGCGTATTGTTAGATATGTGTATTCTTTTTCCTTCTTTAGAATTTTTTTCCATCGGGTTTTATTTTAGTTAAGATTTTAACGAGATACATTATCTATTGAATAAATATTAGAAAATAGAATTCTATTTATGATGAATATATATATTTTAGAGATATGTTAAGAGTTTGTACTTAGTAGGTAAGTAACTCTTTTTTCATAAAGGGAGGGGGTTCTATTCCGGTAAATCATCAGAAAATCAATAGGAATTTCCTCTTCGTGCTTTCTCTACAATACTGTTCTTTCTTCTTTATTGTTGCATAACAGAGCACCAGTTTTGTTATTTTCTTTGTATATTGACAGCCTGCTCGTGAACCGCCGAGCCGATGGATGAAACTGCGTCGTATCCTCCTATTGAACCATCCAATTTCGACCTTATAGTGGTCGGCACCGGTCTGCCGGAGTCCATACTAGCCGCTGCTGCCTCCGCCGCCGGAAAATCAGTCCTTCACCTCGACCCTAACCCTTCATACGGTAGCCACTATGCTTCTTTTCCCCTTCACGAATTCATTTCATATATCCAATCTCAATCCTCCTCCGAACCCTCAATTCCACAACCCGACGCCGATTCGGGTTTTACCCGAGTTCCTCTAACCACTCGCCCGCTCTACTCCTCCTTAGAAATCACCTCTTACTCCTCGGAACCCTTGGAACAATCTCGAAAGTTTAACATTGATTTGAGTGGGCCCAGGGTTCTGTTGTGTGCTGATGCTATGATTAATTTAATTTCGAAATCGGAGATGAATCAGTACATGGAGTTCAAGAGCATAGACGGGAGTTTTTTCTACGATGGTGAGGGCAATTTGGAGAATGTACCTGATTCGCGTAAGGCGATATTTAATGATCGGAAACTAAGCCTTACGGAGAAGACTCGGTTGATGAATTTCTTCAAGCTGGTGCAAGGGCATTTTGAAGCTGCTGCTGCTGCCGATGGTGGGGAGAGTATTTCAGAGGAGGATTTAGAGAGTCCGTTTGTGGAGTTTTTAAGCAAAATGGGGCTTTCTTCTAAGCTAAAATCGTACAGATCGAATCGCCTTTCTCTCTCTGTTAGTCACAGTTTCCTGTTTTCTGTTATTCCTTTTTTTTTTTTGCTTTCATTGTGTTTGATTATGTCGTATGCTTGTTTCATGAATCAAATAGTCCTAATCAAATATTAAGCATTATTGATTGTGTGATTTTTGTATGATTGTGATGTTGCAGCCTAATAAAGTAGGAAGCTCTTCCTTTAGATTGAAAGCATGCCAAAAAGCAGAACAATTACTTTCTAAAAACTGCTTATGTAAACAAACTGATCTGTTTGGATAATTGACTAATAATTTTTACCATTCTTTGCTTTTCCACATATGGAGAAGAAAATGGTTAATTAATATGTAAATGACACTGCTTTTCGATCTTTATCACCTTTTTGCATTTTAATGGACGTGAGACTGTTAGTTCCCACTTTTCTGTTTATGGTTGTTTATCCAGAATTTGGGAATCAGAGTAAATTTCATTTTTTTGTACATTAGATTCTCTAGCTATATTCGTCTGACTTGGTAGTGATATATTTTTTTTTTAGGATTATTCTATATGCAATAACAATGGCAGATTATGACCAAGAGAATGGGGATGTTTGCAAAAGTGTTCTTAATACAAAAGATGGTATTGATCAGTTGGCCCTTTATCACTCATCCGTTGGCAGGTTATACTCTCACCCTTCCTTTGTACTTAAAACAGTCATATAGAAATCATGAAAGTACCTATTCCATTTTTGTGCATAAAACAGTCTAGTAGAGTACTAATCCTGAATGTACCTCGTCCATTTGTACGTAGAATGTAGTGTACTAATCATGAAAGTACCTTTCCATTTACTGGTTGTTTAGCTTTAGCTTATTCTTTGTCCGCAATTGAACTTCACGCTCCTAACTGTGGAAATCCTGAAAATGATATTATTAGGCTAATCTAATTTTATTGTCCATTCGCATCTCTGATAATGAAAATGATAAGTTCAATAAGATGCATTCTTAGGTTATACTTGCATGTGTGGATGAAAGAGGTCTAACCATGGAATACCCACTTATATGTGTTTTCATGTCTGTCAAGTGTTCGCGGAGCATCTATATGCTATATCAAAACCTTGATCTTGTAGCAGTAAGATGGGTAACTGAGATTCAAAAGTCAACCTGGGGAGCTCTATGTATAGTTGGGTTGATCTTTTAAATACTCGCAAGAATAATTAATAATTTTTTGGAACTGTTAGAAAAATAGAAGGGATTCTATCATGACACTAATTAATCATAATCATTCACCCTCTGAGATGGAAAGTTATCTTTGTATGCCATGACATCTTATGGTCATATGCTTCCTCCTCGTAAACGAAATTTTTATAGTTTTCCCATTGTTTACAATCTTTAGGTTTATTAATGCACGTGGTGCTATGATTTACCCCATTTATGGTCAAGGGGAACTTCCACAGGCCTTTTGTCGTCGTGCTGCAGTAAAAGGATGCATTTATGTAAGTCCTTTAACATGTCTTTTCCTTGGACAACTCCAGTGTATTATCACTTAGTTTTGCATTTTTTTTCTCACTGAGATTTTTTCCCTTTTTTTTTTTCCCTTGTGTTGTTAATTGCAATGCATGGCGGAGAGTAGACAATGTCCAAATATGCATTATGTTTCTGATCATTTTTGTGTTTTGATTGTATTATTATCTTACACCCTGCCATCCTCCTAAAAATAGAGAAAAGTTTGTGTTTTGTGAAATTTCCATCATAAGGTTCCCGTAGGGAGGTGATAGAGTGCATAACATAGGACCAAATAGAGCTCCTAGAGGTCGCACATTTGCAGTTAGAACTCTCCCAGCATGTAACTTAGGGAGCTTAGCTCTAGCCAGGAAGTGTATTAAACAACTTTGCAGCTAGTTGTGGCCTTGATTTCTTATTCACTCACAATACTAGCTATACATTTGTTGAGTCCCTACTGCTTCACAGTTAGAAATGTTAATGAGCCTGCTTGTAGTACTGAAAGAAGCTTTTCTCAAGCATTCTGGAGCATTGACACTGTTGTTTACGTCCTGAAGGATTACTCTTTAGGCAAACTCAATTAATCTTTAATTTGAACAACTGCTGACTGAGCTTAACTTTTAATTTTTTGGTAAGTTGAATGAGCTCCTTTTTACGTTTCATTTGACATCAAATATAAGATATCATCTTGATTGGTTTCTCTTCTGTTACCTTTTCCCGTGTAGTCGATTTCTTCATCATTACTTATACTATACATTGTATTCGGAAATTTGCAAAATGAAGTTCTTATTGTGCTAAACATCAGATTCAAAGTTGTTTATGGTGTCCATTCTTCAGTATTTGTTATTTAATATTTAATTTCCTGGAATTCTTTGAATTGTTGTGTCATTAGTAGTCTTCCCTGAGGCTAATTTCTATCTTTACTTCGACTTTGTTTCCAGGTTCTTCAGATGCCTGTTAATTCTCTCCTCATGGACAAGGTTCGAAGTGATGCTCTTGTTGTTTCTTAATGATTTTTAACCGTCCTCATTTGGTGGAACTGAACCCTTTTGGAGTGCATGAGTTGTTGACCTGTTACCTTGATGATTTCACAGGCTACTGGGAATTACAAGGGTGTTCGCTTGGCTTCGGAACAAGAATTGTTCAGCCATAAGCTGATATTAGCTCCATCTTTTGTGTTTCAGTTACCACCATCTCATGCTTCACCTGATGCTCTGCAAATTGTTTATTGTGATTTTGGCTCAAAAAATACAACTGAGAAGCTGGCTAGGAGCGTATGCATCACAAAGCACTCTTTGAAATTGGATGTAGCCAATTGTTTGACATTTTTTCCTCCTCGGTGTAAGATAGATGCATAACACACTTGTTGTGATTTTAATATTTCAAATTTTTTACCTTTATCAATTTTTTTTCTCCAGCTCTCTTCCCTGAGCAAGTCACAGCAATCCATGTCCTTCAGCTGAGTAGCAATGTTGCTGTTTGCCCCTCTGGAATGTGAGTTCACCTGCCTAATTTCTATTTAGTCACCACTATTCTAGTGCTGTAGGGTCTGCTGACACATCAGTGTTAACATATCACCATTCAGAATTCATTATCTTTTTAGGATGCGCTCTTTAGTCTGCCTTTCACTTTTAGAATGTTAGTGCCCATGTTACTACCCTTTTTTTCCCTTCCATTAAGTCTAAAATTTCACGATAAACACCAAGTTGGTGTCAAGAAGTATGCGCAAGTCGTGTATATAACTCAACCTGAGTAATTTACAGGCATCTACCAAGTTTTATACGAGTTTTCCCAGTCAAGCTTCTGAAACCATGTTAACTACTCTAAGAATGTGTTTCAGACACTTGATTTTAATTTCTCTAAATATAGAAGTAATTGGTACAATTAAGTTGTAGGGAGTTGGAGTTACAAATTCTCAGTTAATTCCTCCAAGTATCTTACACTAACCCAGTTGGTTCGTTGCTTTCTCTTTCAGGTTTTTGACTTATCTCTCAGCCATATGTGAGGATGATGTTCAGGGGAAGAAGCTATTACATGCAGCCATCAACGCACTGTTTTGCATTCCTGTTTCTGGAAGTTCTGAAAATGATAATTCTGCGGAGAACCAACGTGAAACTAGAGATGCAAAACCTGCTTTACTTTGGAGTGTCTTGTATACTCAAGAGCTTGCTAAGGTATCTGCAATACCCATTTTTACCTTTTTTTATTTTTGGTTTTGCTCTACACAACTGCCAGCTTCCATTTTGTTTCTATATGAATTTTCCTCGGTTCTTTTTCCATTTAAGGAAATGTGCTATTCATTTTGATAATGCTTTTTGTTTGTAAAAATACTGAAACGGCTATCAAGCCAGTTCCCTTTTTGGGCCTTTGCTTTCAGTCAATTTTGTTTCCTTCAGGGTTTTTGATTATCTTGTGTATTTTGGCCTGGAATCTTCTGCACACTTAGATAGAGGTTTTCAACTTATCATATAGAATGTCTAACATTTTCATTAGTGTATACATAAAAAGAAAACATGTTCTTTAGTGTCACTGAGCATAGTACATTAGTTGGTTGCAACATAGGAATTAATTACTCTTGAAGTTAATCACCCGTGTTTTGTTGAGAGTTGAAAGTCAGACTAGAGCAGTTGCTTATCACCCAATTCACTCATTATTTTGTCCCGGAGGGAAGGTGTGGTATCGAAATCCATGGATTAGATTCCATGGGATTAAGTGTGAGTATTCCTTTTCAAAATGTGTGAGAATTACCCTTTAGATCCCCACTTATAAATAGGGCTAAAATAGCTTTTGCTTCATTTCTCTTCCTCCTTACCCTTCATCTCCCTCCAACACAGAGCCTTTCCAGTTACATCTTGCTACGTCCGGCTACTCCTCTTCCTTGCAGATTGCTTTACCCTGCTGTCAGTTGATCCACAATCCACATCCCCTAGATAAAAAGGCCATGTAGCTGACATTATGATTTTCTGCCTCCTATCTCCTCTTGTTCCCTTGAGCGGATTGCTCTGTCTCTTTCCTTTCATTTGTCTTCCTTGTATTTCTTTCTCCTGCCCTTGCAGTTTAATGTTCTCCACCCTTTAATTTTTTTTCCTTTTGATTTTTCCCTTCGTTATTCTTCTCTTCTCCTTTTCGCAAAAAAAACATTTTATTTTTATGTCCTGAATTATATAAGTTTTGCTAACTATGCAACAATCTTCTTCTCTCTCTATTTTCTTCCCAAAAATTATTATATTCTTTTATCCAGGCTGTGATTCTTCTTTTGTACATTATAGGTCATGGTTGAAAATTAGGGATAATTAGTGTTAGATTGATGGACATTGGGTGGAGATGAATTTGTGTTGGAAAAATCAAATACTGTTGTGTAGTTATTAAATCTAGTTTCGTATAGATTAGAGAAAACCATTGTTTTGCTTTAAGACTATTCTTGGACTGGTATTTCAATTTTTGTGTAAAACGCAAGATTGGGGTGGGCTACTGTTAAGGTGCCACATGGGATTAAGCAAACTGTACCAAACGGCAAACACAGAATATCAGGTTGTGATACACCTTATGATCCCAAATAATTAATCATTTATCCATGAGCTAATAATCTCATATGCGGCATGCTACCAAATGATCCCTGATACAAATCTATGCCTGGCGTGTGTCCTGACTTTTCCAATTTTTGTCCATCAGTTTCAGGACGTACTAGATAACATCATTTCCACCCCCATGCCAGATGGGAGTCCATACTACCACGATCTTCTGGGTGCTACAGAAAAGGTAATATGCATTCTGCTTTTCTTAAATGGAACTCTTTTACGTAGGGCTCTATCCTCTTTTTCCCCTGATAGCTGCCGCCTTTTTTCTTCTTTCATCTTGTGCTTTATCTACTTTGCCATGGCCTGTTTGCATGCATATATGTTGGGCTTAAAGTGATGTAGGAGAAGGGTAGATCCTCAGACACTGACCCATTTGGTGTTGTGCTATTTTTATGTAGATATTTGAAGGGCTGTACTCTGGTGAAGAATTCTTTCCCAAGACAGCCTCATCGGAGGAGGGTGCTGTGAAAGAGCTCGAGGACTAGAGACCAAATTGATGCTGCTGGATATGCTGTCATTTGAAGCTGACCGAGGGGCGGCGGAATAATACATTTTGCATCGACAATGATGACGAGAATATAGTTGACGTGGTTTATGCCCCTATATACCAATGTTAACGTGTTTATGTGAAATACTTTGAGAGTAATATCTATAGCCTTCTAGTTTCTTCGGCCTACAATGAACAGAATTGAGTATAGAGGTTTGGGACGAGACATGGTAGTGTTAAAGAGTTTCCCTACTTTTGCAATTATTTTTTGCGGTGGTTGATCTGAGACTTCCCATGACTTGAACCTAGTTTCTATGTGGAAATATTTTGACATGTCAAAGTGCAAATTGAGGAATGCGTAGAACTAAATGAGGCAAAGTTCAAGAGATTGGAAGCTACACGTAAGCTTAAAGAGGCAGCGAGTTCTTTCTATATAAACTTGAGGGGTTTTGTGAGGTGAAAAAGCTTCATAAATGTTGAGTTCTACTTTATCTAGATACTCCTATGCTAATTGGCGCAAACATGTTCATGATGCCTTAACAACTTCTAAATTTATCCCCTATCTACGCTAGTATTAAAAGATGCTAAATATACCCTTGTACTATCAGAAAATGTTTAAATGTACCTCTCGTTATACTTTGAGTCTTCTGTCATTATATTTTTCCGTTAAGTTTTTCCAAAGTAGACATCCAATCCTATGTGGTACTGCTATTTGATGAGGTGGATGCAACATGGCTTGCCACCTCGGCTCCTAACCCATTTTACCTCCCTTCTATTTTTTTAGCACCACTACAATTTCCTTCCTCTTCACCACTATTGCTACCATTACCGTTACCATACAAAATATTATATTTTAAATTTTAGTGTTTTATATATAGAATAGGGGCATTTGCCATATGGCATCCACCTCATCAGACATAAGTGCCACGTATGATTGGATGTACACCTCGGATAAACTTAACAGAAGAAGAATATATGTGAACCAATAATATTACGACAGGAATATATTTGGACCTAGATTATAACAAATAATATAGTTAAACATTTTTTCATAATATATGAGTATATTTGGCACTTTGCCGTAAATGACAATCGCGGTTTTGAGACCTCAGCTCTCTCCATGTTTGAAATGCAAAGAAAATTATAAATCCTTGGTGAAATCTCCTAAAGTTCAAATTTGTCTGTATAGCAAGACTTGTGAATAATTTAACAAGATAGGTAGAATGAGAACAAAATCAAATTATGCCCGTACGCAAAACTTGTGAACAATTGAATAATAAAGGCAAGATTTGCCAATCCGACGAGACTCATATACAGTTTATGCAGAATAAAAATAGTATACAAGCTATGTCAGGAATAACTTATTAACAAGGCAAGATTGTCATTCGATAGAGCTTCGGGAGGATTCAACCAGACATGTAAAATAAAGATAATATTAAACTTATGTCCCACCTGACATAACTTTGATCAATTGAACAAGCGAAGTTTTTTCCTTCTTTTGGATGCGTATCGCTATGGCTATTTTGCAAAACTTCCTTAATGGAGACAAAATATAAACATCGGTCTCAAATGATGCTATTGTGCAAACCTATCGGGAAAGAGCACGGGAGAAATTCAAAAATAGCTTACAAGCGGTAATTAAAAAATAATTAAAATTTAGCACTTTTTATGTAAAGATAAATTTGAAGGAAAACACTGTTCAAAATTTGGAATATATTCCAGTATATTATACTGGACTTCCGTTATAATATACTGGAGTTCCATTATAATTATACTAGAACTCCACTATATTGTACTAGAGTTCCAGCATAATGTACTAGACTTCCAGCATAATATACTGGAGTTCCAACATAATATGCTGGAAGTTCATACGCATGTGCACCTATCTCCAGTACATTATGCTGGAACTTTCCGTGTTGCAGCAAAATAATGGTTATTTTTCAATGACTTAGCAAACTTGGCTATTTTTTAATTCTCAGTCCAAAAACTGGCTAGTCCGTGGTAAAAATTGCATGGGGCGCCCTATTTGATTGTCCCCTTTTAGCTTATACCCGTTTTGTTTTTTCGTTTGCATCCATACCCATTTTTAAAAAAAAAAAGCATTTTAAGAAGACGATTTTGCCCTTCAGAACTATTGACAAAACTTAAGCATATTTTGGCAAAAAGTTTTAGCAAATGAACTAAATAACTTAAGCATGTTTACTCTGAAGTTTTAGCAAATGAACTAAATAACTTAAGCATGTTTAGTCTGAAGTTTTTAGCAAATGAACTAAATAACTTAAGCATGTTCAGTCTGAAGTTTTAGCAAATGAACTAAATAACTTAAGTATATTTAGTCTGAAGTTTTAGCAAATGAACTAAATAATTTAAGTATGTTTCGGCATGAAGCTTTAGCAAATAAACTAAATAACTTAAGCATGTTTACTCTGAAGTTTTAGCAAATGAACTAAATAGGTTCATCATGCATTAGCAAAAACTCATTAGAAAATTACATACTGCAAGACAAAAACTTAAGCATGTTTAGTCTGAAGTTTTCGCAAATGAACTAAATAGGTTCATCATGCATTAGCAAAAACTCATTAGAATATTACATACTGCAAGACAAAAACTTAAGCATGTTTAGTCTGAAGTTTTCGCAAATGAACTAAATAACTTCAGTATGTTTAAACTGAAGTTTTAGCAAATAAACTAAATAACTTCAACATGTTTAGACTGAAGTTTGGGATAAAACGCATGACAAAACTATAGACTGCAGGATAAATAACTTCAGGATGCATTATTAGCATGAAGTTTTAGCTTTAATGTAGAACAATTTCATGCTATATTAGCATGAAGTTTTAGCTTCAACATGAAAAACCTTCATGCTACATTAGCATGAAGCTTCTAGCTTCAAGGTGAAACAACTTCATGCAAGTGTGATTCTGAAGATGAATCTGGACAAGTTTATGATTTTTTGATAAAACTGCTGAGGAGAGGAGGAAATCTTTTTTCATGAATGAGGTTGCAGATCAAGCGATTTATCATGTGCGTAATTGTCATATTATTACGGATTTTTTGTCAACTGGTTAGCAAATCAATAATTTTAAAAAATAGGGTACAAATTTAAAAGGTGACACAAATATAAGGTACGATTGCAAATCCCCTAGCCTGTGCTATTTTCACCAACTCCACATTAGAAAGCCCAAAATGATTTGAAGTCTTTTAACACTAAGACATTTGTTTCTCTTTTAAATGGGTTTGATAGTTATGCATTCCTACATCCAGCAATTATAAACGAGCTTAGAATTTGGATTGTAACTCGCATCCAATTCCTTATGAAACATTATGCAAAAGTTTATTCCAATTTGCAACAACTAAGTCTAATCGAATCATCCTCAATTTCTCATGAGCACAAAATACCAGAAAACTGAAGGTTCCAAATTCTTTTCTAAGTTGGCCCAATTCACAAGTGTATTGGAGAAAGCCTATTACTTTTATTCTTTTCTTCTTTCATATTATCTTTCCGTTTCAATTTATGCGATGCATTTGACTGAACACACAATTTAAAAAAGAAAAGAACTTTTAGAACTTACGGTATTATGCGTATCATAAGATTTCATAAAAGCATGCTATTAAAGGTACATTTTAAATTTTAAAGTTTAAATTAAATTATTTTTAAAAATAAAAATATATCATTCTTTTTGAAATAGACAAATAGTTAAAAATAAAAATGGAATAGATGGATTTGTTAATGCGTACGAGTAAAATGGGGGATAAAGTTACCCCCGATTTTCTGATAAAGAAACGAGAGGAAAGCACGATCTACATGGCCTCGAGTAAAGCCAAGGGATTCCACGTCTCGGAGCCCGGGGAGGACGAATAGTGCACCCGGGACCAGACACGACCGAGCATTGGACCCAAGAAGAGTGAAGAGCCGAGACTAAGGGAAAAGACGGTTAGACATGATGAGCGAGGGGCCGAAATATCCGCCCTTAACCGGATATTACGGCGCGAATCTCGCCCGATATCAACTGCGTATCAATGTTTACCGGAAGGAGAATTTTTTTAATCTTATTTAGACTTGTACTAGGATTGAAACTCCCCTACTATATAAATGGGAGAAATTTTATATTTTAAGGACCACTGTTGTCACGCATATCAAAGGAATAAAGTTAAATTTTATTCTTTAGCTATTGTTCAAAGTGTTCTTCAGCTGCTTGCTTATTGAGTTATAACCGTGCCCGTTCCGAGAGCTAGATCGGAACTGATTTCCAAACGTCCATTGCAAATCTAGACTTAATTATCCATTACATTTGGTTTGATCGCTCTGATTTCCTTTAATTCAATTATAAATTGTTCATAGTTCATTCTTGTTAAAATAAATCACATATCATTTAAACCGAATATAAATTCAATTGTTACTAATTTTAAGAGTAAACATTTTGACGCCTACTGTGGAGTTAAGGATAATAGTGATGATTTAATTGAATTCCCATAACACACCATATTTTACGCTTGCTCTTTGAAGTTTGATTTCAGGTTCACTTAAAATGTCAAACTCTCAACCTGCTAATTTGAACGTTGACACCGAGTCAGGCCACCACGGGGAAAACAACAACGTGGTAACAAGCAATGACGTACCCCCTGTCGATCCCAATGGTGTTCCAATTGCTGACCCGGTCGACGCTAACTCACAAGTCATCATCAATATTAACCTGCCAACTGATCTCGAAAACAGCATTCGCGGGGCATCCCGTCCATCGGCTCGAGAAACACCCGAAGAGGAAGGTGATATAGTTAGCTTACAATTGATTTTTGAAATGCTATAGGTTCAGCAAGTGGCAATGACACAACTACAGACTCAAAATCGCGCCTAGAACAGGACCAAATCCGAGCGGGTTAGAGAAGACGCTCGAAGGGATGAACATGTTGTCGCAGTACCAGATGAGTTTGGGCCCGAAGAAATTTCTGAAGTGATGAAAATGCTTGAAGCGCTAACAAAGCAGATGGAGTCTGGTGGGAAAAAGATGAGGCAAATGACAAGTAGGTGAAAACTTACAATTCGAGGGTCGATTGGATCTCGAGACCGCCTCTAATATTGAAAGGGACGGATTCCAAAAAATTCATTCAGAAACCTTTCCCCCCAAGTACAACACCGAAGCCAATTCCAAAGAGATTCTGGATGCCCGATATTCCCAAATATAATGGAACCACATATCCAAACGAGCATGTAACCTCCTACACGTGCACAATAAAAGGCAACAACCTAGAAGATGACAAGATTGAGTCGGTGTTGTTGAAGAAGTTTGGGGAAACCTTATTCAAAGGGGCAATGTATGGTACCATAACTTACCCCCGAATTCTATTGGTTCATTCTCTATGCTTGCAGATGCCTTCGTTAAAGCCCATGCCGACGCTATCAAGGTCGAGATGAGGAAATCAGACCACTTCAAAGCCAAGCAAAGAGACAACGAGATGCTTAGAAAGTTCGTGTCAAAGTTCCAGATGGAGCGAATGGACCTGCCTCCGATCGCAGATGATTGCTCTATTTAGGCGTTCACTCAAGGGCTCAACCCCCGAAGTTCCATTGCTTCTCAGCAATTGAAGCAAAACTTGGTGGAGTACCCGGTGGTTACTTGGGCCGATTTTCATAAGAGGTATCAGTCGAAGATCAGAGTCGAGGATGACCAACTGGGCCCCCCTCGGGGTTTGTTTACACCAATAGAGAGAATGATAGATCCAAAAGAATTATATATTTGGAGCCAACGCCTGTCTGAGATTGGTATCATCCATAAATCTCGGACAAAAGAGGCAATGGACACGGTCGGCACCAACCAGGAACGACAAGATAAGTGATATAGAACCTAGCAACCGGGGTCTGATGAGTAAGAGAGAATTTGACAGATCACTCAGGGGTAGGGAAGCACCAAGATTATCGGAATACAACTTCAACATGGATGTTGCGAATATAGTATCCACTATTGGTCGCATCAAGGAGACCAAATGTCGTAGGCTGCTTCAGTCCGATCTCGCACAGAGGGATCACAACTTGGTATGTAAATACCATAGTACTCACGTTCACATGACCAAAGATTTTAAAAATCTAAGGGAAGAAGTGGCTCGACTATTCAATAATGAGCATTTCGGGAATTTCTAAATGAGCGGGCCAAAAATCATTTCAAAATAGGGACACCAACAAACAAATTGAGTGAGAGGATCCTCAACACGTGAAAAACATGATCATTAGGGGAGTGGATGTCCCACAATGGCCAATGATTAAACACAACAAAGATTCTATCACAAGGGAAAAACGCACTCGAGACTACATCCCGCACGGATCCATCTCGTCCAACGACGAGGATGCCGAGGGCATCATCCAGCCTCACAACAATGCACTAGTAATATCTATACTTATCAATAAATCTCTAGTTAAGCATATATTAATCAATCTAGGTAGCTCGGTCAACATCATTTGATGGAGGGCCGTAGAACAATTGGGATTACTGGACCGAATTGTACTAGCAGTACGAGTATTGAACGAGTTCAACATGGCGTGCGAGACAATGAATGGTGAATAAACCTACCAGTAAACAAAATTTATGTTATCGGGGGGTATACGAGATACAATGACTTGATCGAGAGGCCATGGGTACACAACATGAGAGCAGTGCCTTCGACCCTACATCAAGCATAGAAGTTTCCCACTCCGGGTGGAATCAAAATGGTCTACGGGGAACAACCGGCAGCAAAGGAGATGTTCGTTTTCGAGGAAGTGATCCCGGTGCCCGTGGTCATGAAATAAAAAAGTAGGGGGTTGGTTGAAGAGAAAGAAACCAAATAACAATCAGCGGCCCTGATCCTAACTGGGTCGGGGAAACAAGAGGAAAGCACATCAAACGAGGAGGATGATTTTTGTGTCTGAGATCATTTACAGCATCCGATGATACCGATGCCACCAAATTGACAATCGAGGAATTAGAACAAGTCATACTGATCGAGTAACTACCAGATAGAAAGGTATACTTGGGCACGTGGTTAACTCCCGAGCTTAGGAAAAAACATATTGATTTCCTTAAGCTAATGCCGATTGTTTTTCCTGATCCCACTTAGATATGATAGGGATCCCACCGGAGGTGACAAATCACAAATTAAGCTTGGATCCAAAATTCACTCGATCAACAGAAGAGGAGGCCACAATATGAGATCAAACACGTGTTCATCGAAGACGAGGTATCTAAAATTCTGAAAATAGGTTCCATTAGGAAAGTTAAATATGCGGATTGTATAGGTAACGTAGTGGTCGTGCCTAAAAAATGAAACAAACTTAGAATGTATGGAGATTATAAGGACCTAAACAAGACATGTCCAAAGAATTCATTTCCTTTGCCTAACATCGATCGAATGATCGATGCGACGGCCGAGCACGAGATACTAAGTTTTTTTGATGCCTATTATGGGTACAACCAAATTCAAATGGACCTGAGCGACCAAGAAAAGACTACTTTTATAAATAAGTTCGCCACCTACTATTACAACGTGATGCCATTTGGGCTAAAAAATACCGGTGCCACATATCAACGCCTAATTAACAAGTTGTTCGAATAAAAAATGGAAAAATCAATGGAGGTTTATATTGACGATACGTTAGTGAAGTCCCTGCGAGAAAAGGACTATTTGAAGCATTTGCAGGAAACCTTCGACATACTGAGGAAATACAACATGAAGCTGAACCTAGAGAAGTGTGCCTTCGGGGTCGGCTCGGGCAAGTTTCTTGGTTTAATGGAATCAAACAGGGGAATAGAGATCAACCTGGACAAGATAAAATCCATAGAAGATATCACTGTAGTTGGTAACGTCAAAGCAGTACAAAGATTGACTGGGCAGATGGCCGCATTTGGTCGGTTTATTTCGAGGTAATCCGATAAAAGCCACAGACTTTTCTCATTACTTTAGAAGAAGAAATTTTCGGTAAGTGGTCTCCTGGTTCAGGAAGAAGAATGTACGAAGTTTCCTATTTATTATGTTAGTAAAACCCTAGGCGATGCTGATGTTAGGCTAAAAATCCATGTTTTTGAATTTGCGTTGCATTATACCTTAATAGCTTAATAACGGTATTTATATGTGTGGGAGTCAATTTGAAGTGATTTGGAAAGCTTGCATGCATAGTGAAGTAAAAACAAAAGAATTTGGAGGAGGTATGATTTTGGTGCCCAGATTGGTGCCAGGAACCAACCAAAACGCCAATGAAAGAATCACACAGAAGAGGAAAAATTTCGGTGTCCAGGTTGGTGCCCGGTGCCAAGCGAGACGTCCAAGGACGGATTTCATCCTAATTCGGCTAGGACTTGGTAGTTTCAACCCTACACGCCCCAACATGTATAAAAAAGGGTTATAAACCTATTTCATAGGGGAGAGACATTATTGGAGAGGCAAAAAGGATACGAGGACACTTGGAAGCAACGAATCACAAGAGTTTTCTCTTCTGTTCTTCCTTAATTTATATTTTAATGCTTTCAATTATTATTATGATTGTTAGCATGACTATGAATAGCTAATTTGTTACATAGGGTTTTGATGGAACCTTTTGTAGGATAAATTCTTGTTATGTTTTCATATAATTGAGCCGTTAGATTTCTCTACTTGTTCAACTACGTTTTGTTGCTGTCGATTGAATGACCATTGATCACGCTAACCTATGTCTTGTAGAAGACTAAGCGGGCGTTGCAAATATAATCCTGGGGTATTATGCCCAGA
>MDKI01172367.1:0-10726 GCA_005239505.1 Nicotiana paniculata | reverse complement strand
GTTTTGGGTATAACGCCTGGGTAACGCCAGGCAACCCCTGGCGTTTTGGGTATAACGCCTGGCCAACGCCAGGCACCCCCTGGCGTTTGGGGTCTAACGCCTGGCTGTCACCAGGCTTGTCCCGGATCGCTCTTTTTCGACTCTTGCACGTATTTTCCGACGTTTATGCTCTCATTTAGCTCGGCTTCCATTTCCAACTCACCTGCACATTAAATAAACTCCATTAGGCACACATGACGTGTATTTTTTATCATTAAAACACATAAAATGCAAGGTATATAATGCTAAAAATCATGAATTCTAGCCACGCATCACCCGGGCTCGCTTGACCCAAGCCCGCCTGGACCCGGACCCGGACCCGTTTGGCCCAGGCCCGACCCAGATTACACCATTAATCGCTAGGCACAATTATAGATGTTATCCACACTCTATTTCCCTAGTTTATTTAATTCTTTTTCAAGTATATTTATAGTTTATCATAGACTAAACAAACTCAATCAAATCATTTAGTACATATACTAGCAATTAAGAGTATTAAGTACATCGAGTTTTCCTCACCCAATTGGTATGCTAGTTTTCATTTAAATTACGACTCAGAGCCATACCATTTTAATAATCAAACCATACATTAAACGTTTATATTTCGATATACGAACCATTCGAAATAATCAAGTTTTATGAGTCTATAAGGGATAACCCGGACGTAGAGATTAGGGATTTGGGACCGGTCACACTTAAACCAACGGAAACATCATGGAATTCAATCTCAAGAGATAAAGTTTAGCCCACATACCCGGAGCTTTTCTTAACTTACTACAACACACCAACACCTCTAGCAATAATAATCTATAAGGAGAAAGCAAAAATCGATTAACAACTAGAAAGATTACCTATAGTGTAACTCTCTTAGGAATTTCATCAAACACCTAACATGTGAAATAGACTACAAGGTTCGACAATGGAATTCCTTCTTCTCTCAACCAATTTCAACAAGGACAACCCAAAATAGTTCATTAATCCCACATACTATAGTTTAATGTCACATGCATGGCTTATTTCTAACCCCACAATATATTTTTGAACTCATAATCTCTTATATGAAATCTTAGAAGTAGGACTTGCTCGGATGGAGGACAATTTGGTGCCTATCTTCCTTGATTCTTGAAGACTTGAGCAAGATTTGGTGATTGGAAGGCTAGGTTACCTCTTTCTCTCTCTAAAATGCTCTCACCTCTCTCTAGATTTAGTAGAAAATATCCCCAAATGAAGCTCCAAATCTTATTTATATTCGGATATGAACATTTTCAAAAATGACACCTGAAGTCAATTATGTGGTGCAATTATGCTATAACATAATCGTTTTGTGGGTAGCAGACTTGCAGCATAATCATTATGCAATAGCATAACCGAAAGCATAATCAATATGCGACATCATAATAGTCCAACTCGGCTTCACTATGCAATGCTTATGCTATCCGCGGAATCGTTTTGCGGTCGCGAAATTGATCGCAAATCCATCATTTAGTAATTTGATCATAACTTTTTGTAGGAATGTCTAAATGATGAACGGTTTGAAGCGTTAGAAATTAGACTCGAAGACCTTTCATTTGATAGGTTTCTAATCACATAAAACCTTATACATATGTATATATTCTCATTCAAAGTGTGGACTTGTGCGAACTCATTTGGAATTTTAGCTATTATGTAATTTTTCAATTTGACTTAGACTTAGGCCTCTCCTTTGACCCCACATTACTTATTATATGACTTATACACTTATTACCATATCCAATTCATGTACATCATATTTATAGCACATAAAATATTATAATTAGCCTACCTGGCACCCCGAAATCCTAAATTACTTAGCAAAATTTTTCGGGGCCTTACATTCTCCCCCGCTTAGGATTATTCGTCCTCGAATGAGAGGTAGAGTCCGCCCCAAACACCTAACATAACATATCTCTTTTCTAGCCTACCTCAAGTCCCTAAATTTTGACTAACTCCCAAATTTTTCAGAAATTTCGGCAGCATCTCCTTTGTAACTAGGCCTGTCCACCTGCCAGAGAACCACCAAACCTATCCTAACAACACATCCACAACTCGACAAAATACCACAATGTATATATCCATAACACTAATCTCAGCATTACAAGCACTGCGTTATCATAATGATACCTGAACATGGACTGCACATTTTTAAATCATAACACCTATAAGGTACCTTTCAAATCAAAACCAATTGTTATACAATCAAGCGAAAATATTTTCTTTCCACGACACTTTAGGCCTTCAAGGTGGCCTCCTCGACTTACAGGCTTTGCCATAACACATTCACGAAAACAATTCCAACTCCCAAACTTATCTAACAAGGATGACAACTAGATACATCACATAAGCTAACTATCCATTAACTTCACCTTCAATAATTTTCGCCGGAATGATACACAAAGGATATCCAACTACCTTCTTAGACATAGACATATGAAAACACAAAATACATGGGGAACAACTATGGGGGGAAATCATAATCATAGTGCGGCCTAATGTGAAATGAACTTATGTAACCTTCATTATCAATTCACATAACATCTTCAAGGGAAAATATTGAGAATAACTTGTTCACCCTCCTAAATTCTAAATCTCTACGCGAACACCCACACTAAACCTTTGATGACCTTCACCGATTACTCTAAGATGTGTTATCATAAACTGACCATAAACACGGTGATGCTTCTCCTTTGACATGTTTGGACCTTCAATACCTAATAGATTTAATTCAATGAGGAGCAACGGAGTTCAAGATTGGGCCTGAATTACCTAGGAATCCCTTAAGGTGCTAAGCAAAGTATTTCAGGGGGTTATATGCTAAGAGATACGAGGATTACTACTAACGGTGTTGGTGTGGTTAATCTTTGTGACGACATCAATTATTAGACAAATGAGGCATAGAGGTAACTAGCATGCATGGATGAGGTGGAAACCATGTATATGATCTTGAGATCTAAAAGAAGTGGGCCTTTCTAGGCATGAGATACATGGAAGGCATGATGGGGAAGATGAAGATGCTAGCACCAGTTATTCGGACGAGTTATGCAAGAGATAGTAACGATTTATCCATTCAATATATACCCTGATACAATTACCTTGCCCAACAATAGTAAGCTCTACGGAGAAGTGGTCAAGTATGTTACAACGGTTGCCTCCTCGAGTGAAAGGAAAATCAGCTTAGCTCAAAGTGGGAAGATTCTTGCAATGTGGATGTGATAGAGATTTCAAAAGAAACGCATGAAGTTGAATTACACTCCTAACGTTAACTGACACAAGGAATTTATGCCACAAGCGCATTAGGGTGAAAAAAAATCAAACATATATGAGATTATCATAATCCAAACAACTTAACCCTTCCAGATGATTGACCCGTTATGAGGTAACTAAAGATACGACAACTTGTCTTCTGAATCAATCAATTTATCCAAACTCAGGGACTAAATATCCTGAAATTTTGAGATGTTCATTTGAAATTCAGGACTTAATATCCTTAATTGTTGATTTGCTAATTTGAAATTCAGGACTAAGTGTCCTAAACTTCTAAACTGCTAATTTGAAATTCATGATTAAGTGTCCTGAATTTCTGAACTGCTAATTTAAAATTTCAGGACATAAAATATGATTTTTTGGATGCAATTTTCGAACTTTAGGACACGTTGTCCTAAAGTTTGTACCTTGAATCTTTAGGACACTGTGTCGTGAAGTTTGAGCGAATTGGCTAATCTTTTAATATATTGTAAGTTGTGTATATATTTTAAACATCATGCTTAAAAGTGGCTACCTGGTGCCATTTTCATTCAGTATATTCCCATTACGTTTTAAATACCGGCTAAACTTGAGTGAAAATAACACGGGCTAACTAGTTTTCGGACTAGTAATTGAAAAATAGCCGGCATTTACAAAGTCATTAAAAAATAACCATTATTTTGCTGAAACACAGAAAATTTCTAACATAATATGCTTAATGACAGAGTTTATTCGTATAAACTTCCAGCATAATATGTTGGATATTGGAGCTCCTATGTATAAACTTTCAGTATATTATGTTAGAAGTCCAACACATTAAAAATATCATCACATTTTACTGGAATCTGATATGTAAAAATTTTACCATATTTGTATTTTTATTCAAATTTTATCTTTACGTGAAAAAATGACTAAAGTTCAATTAGTTTTGAAGCAGCCAATTTTTTCAAAAAATGACCCCTTAAGTATTAAAGTTGACTCAAGAAAAGAAAAAAACTATTGGAGTTGACCGGTAACCCAAGCCGGATAACCGGATCGCAAAGACTCGGAATCGGCAATTGTTAATTAATCAAACCAACCTATTCAGCTCGTTAAAGCTTTCTCATTGGCGTGCATTCATCACCCATCTCCCCTCCCTTAATTCCCAAGGAAGAAACAATTTAAACACAAAGACAAAAAAGGTAAACAGCAAATTAATTATAAATACTGTAGAAAAGAACACAAATTCTCAAAGGAGAGGCTTTTCTTGACATTTTTTGGGGTTTTGAATTTTCCCCTGCATAAAAAAATTTGGGAATTTTCTCAAATTTTTTGGGTTTCAATTAGAGAATTCAAAGTGGGTTTTGAGTTCAAAGAATATATATAGACTCATGACATCAACAACTTTGAGGAGAAGGCTACATCATGGGGATGTTGGTGGCAAAAAGAATGAGCATTTTGATTCTTTGGGCTCTGATGATGGTTTGAATGAGCCTTTACTTGGGTACAATAAATATGATGACAGCGATCAGGTGATTTCTGGGGTTAATTTGTAATATTATTTGTGTTTTATAGGCTATTTGTTGATAATCTTTAGAATTATCTTGCTAAAGTTTTGCCTTTTGGGAATGTTCCTGCTTTATTTTATGATAAGTTTTGTGGGTTGCAACTAATTTTGTTTTTAATAGGGTTTTTGATGATACTTTTCTTTGAATTGTGTTGCTGAAATTTTCTCCTTTTTTTTGGAGTATTTGTGTCCTATTTTGTGATGAGTTTTGTGGGTTTCAATTAATTTTGCCTTTTAAAGGCTTTTGTTGATAATCTTTTGAGTTATGTTGCTAAAAGTTTCCCTTTTCGGGATTTTGTGCTTTGGTAGAGAAAATTTGGATTAGATTGTGAAATGGGAATTCTTTATATTATAGGTATGTACGCTTGAAGATGTGTTGGATGACGGGCGAAGGCAGGAACGTCTGCACTGGACACTGCTATTTTCTCATTTGATTTCTCAATGGGCACAATGGTTAGGTGTGATTTCATTTGTTTGTGATTTCGATGTTATGCTCTTTGTGTATTTTGCGCAATGCAATTACTTGCTCACATATGTAGTTGAATTATCCATAGAGCATGACTATTGACTACATGGGTAGTGTTATCCTCCTGCTGAATTAGTTAACCGTTTTCTCTCCAATAATGATTTAGTTAATCCTCTGTTCTGGAGATAAAGTGGACCATTTTCTAGATGGAAATGTTCTTCACTTCCACTTGATACCTATTATCTTGCTTTGCATAAGTGCATTTGGAGACTTTAGGAGTTAGCAGTCATCACTAGTCAGGTCTCTCTGGTGAAAGATACCATTACTGTATCCAACGTAAAGACTTTCAGCTTAGTGTTTGCAAAATGCTAGCCTAAATTTGTCTATTCTGCCATCAGAAAGTGAAACAATTTTGAGTTCCACGTTAGTATATTCAGGTGTTTGGTATTCCTATATGGGAGCCGTATTGACAACGTACCATACTATGTACTATTTACTACCTAAGGCATCATAGTAATATTGTGGATAGACACCGCCATTATAAAAAAAAATGTTGGCAGTACTTAAATCTCGGAGCTAGACCTTAACATAAATTGTATACCACACAGAAATGAAATGGTTGATATTTTAACTCTAACGGCAACCAATCCATCTTTGAAACCAGAAAATCCATTTCAAAGGTAGAGAGTTTCAATTACATGTTGAAGGATCAGAGATGCAATTATGTTTATTTCCTTCCATCTTCCGTGCAAGGACCTGGTGCAAGTTGGGCTCCACATAGAGACAAAGTGTCCCTGACTAGCATGGGATTGAGGCATATTAGTAGTTGTTGTTGTTGCAGCAGTAGTTTTATTATGCAGTTGGTAAAGCCTTTTCTTGATACCCTTGTCCTCTAAACTGTAGTTGACCTTTCATTAACTAGATTCCATCTCATTTTCCTTCTTGATAGTGTCGTCTAGGCCAATCCTCATGCCTAATCTAGTGAGATTTCTTGGTATAGTTCTTTCTCTGAAACTACTTTGCATGCCTTCTCATTCTCTTGAGGCATTTTCAGAAGTCTAAAAATGTTGTTATTCGTTTAGTATAGATCAATAGATAAAGTAAGGTGTAGAGTAGCTGTCAAGCGAGTCCAACAAAAGCCAAATTTATGAGTTTGATTCTAGAATCAAGCATTTTTTTAGGTTGCAAGGAAGTATGGTCGCAATGTTTAAAGAAATTAATGGAAGGGCACCACCACGATTGGAGCATGTGGCTTAATTTAACCCATCACGGGGAAACTTACTAGGTCTAGAAATAGTAGAGCGATTTGCATTGTTCTAATCCCAATTAGCTTGGTGTTGAGACGTAGTTGCAGTAGTAAATAACATGTTGAGGGTTTTATTGACTAATATGAGATATGGTGTTGAGATGATTGCCTAAAACTACTTGAAATACAGGGCAGTCACAACATTATAATATGTCTATTTGTTTTTTCCTTCCTCATGGATTGATGATGAAAGCTAAATGAGTAGAACAAGAAGCATCATGTGAGAGGTTAGAGTGGGAGAAGACACAATGAAGAATTGGAATGGTGCATCAAGCAGTAAAAATAGGCGGACAATTAGACCCTTTTGTTACTTTTGGTATCTTGTTAGCAATCCTACGTTAAGAAAAGATTCAGGGGCCATAGGGAAATTGAAAAAGGTAAGAGGCCAATATAGGGGGATATGTAGTTTTCTTGAGGTGGAAGAAAGCAAGGATAGTAGGCTTGTGAAAAGCCTTTCTCTAAGTTTTAGCATCTTCGCTCTTTCTCTACATGCCAAACTTCAAAAGGAAGATAGGCGTATGAGGATTCTATTCTATGCTGTTTCCCGTATGTTTTTCTTTGTTTTATTCAACTAAATGCAATTCCCCATACCGAACGCGGTATTGGCCCAGAAGAAGGAAATAATTCTGATGGAATATAATTCAAGAAAGGTGAAATATAGCATCTAATAACAACCGAGAAAATGTTATAAAACATATGTAAGACTAATATCTTAGTCAACCTTGGACCTGATATTCTTGTCCTTGCAAGGGTCCAACTCAACGGAATTATCCTTTTTGGATAACTCAACTCAAATTGACTATCTCCTCCTCACGAGGTGTGATAGGGGGTTGTGCGAGAATTGCAAGGTGATCCCGAGTGAGAACCTCGCAACTCAACGTAGGCTCCTGGTGATGGACGTCGGTATCTTGATGAAGAGAAATAAGAGGTCAGTCGAGGATCAGGTGAGGAGCTTTGTCTAAGGATAATGCGCAGGAGTTGGAGGGGCGGCTGACGAATATGGGTGCCTGGAAGAGTGGTGGGGACGCTAGCGCTATATGGACGGTGACAACGGACTGTATAAGAGAGGCAGCAAGAGAGGTGTTGGGAGTTCCGAAAGGTTACTCTGGCGGGCACCGAGGTGACTGGTGGTGGAATAACATGGTCCAAGGTAAAGTGGAAGCCAAGAAAGTAGCTTACATTAAGTTAGTAGAGAGCCCCGACGAGGATCAGAGGAGAGCGAACAGAGAAAGATATAAGGACGCTAAGAAGGAGGCGAAATTAGCGGTTACAAAGGCCAAGACTGCTGCTTTTGGTCGGCTTTATGAGGAACTTGGGGGCAAAGGTGGGGACAAGAAGTTATTTCGGTTGGCCAAAGCAAGAGAGAAAAAGGCTCGCGACCTGGATCAAGTGAAGTGCATCAAAGACGAGGACGGTCAAGTATTGTTGGAAGAGGCCCAGATTAGGCAAAGATGGCAGTCGTACTTTCATAAACTTCTGAATGAAGAGGGGGATGGAAACATCGTGTTAGGGCAATTGGGGCACTCCGAGAGTCACCGAGACTTTAGGTATTGTAGGCGCATTAAGGTTGAGGAGGTCATGGGTAAGATAAGTCGGGGCAAAGCCACCAGATCAGACGAGATTCTAGTAGAGTTTTGGAGATATGCGGGTAGAGTAGGTTTGGAGTGGCTGACTGAGTTGTTAAATGTGATCTTCAGGACAGAGAGGATGCCTGCCTGATGAGTGGCGGTGGAGAATAATGGTTCCGGTGTACAAGAACAATGAGGATATCCAGAATTGTAACAACTATAGGGATATCAAGTTATTAAGTCATACCATGAAAGTTTGGGAGAGGGTGGTGGAAGGGAGGATAAGGTGAGCGGTGTCTATGTCAGAAAACCAGTTCGGGTTTATGCCGGGTCGTTCTACTACGGAAGTTATCCACCTTATCAGGAGGTTGGTGGAACTATACAGGGATAGGAAGAGGGATTTGCATATGGTGTTTATTGACCTAGAGAAGGCATATGACAAGGTCCCTAGGGACGTCCTTTGGAGGTATCTGGAGGTGAAAGGTGTGCTGGTGGCTTACATTAGGGCGATAAAGGTTATGTATGATGGAGCTATAACTCGGGTTAGGACTGTGGAAGGTGACTCAGAGCCCTTTCCGGTGGTTATGGGGTTACACCAAGGATCTGCGCTCAGCCCGTTCTTATTTGCTCTGGCGATGGATGTACTGACACACCATATCCAAGGAGAGGTGCCATGGTGTATGTTGTTCGCTGATGATATAGTTCTGATTGATGAGATGCGAGGCGACGTTAATGGGAGACTAGAGGTATGGAGGCAGGCCCTGGAGTCTAAAAGTTTCAAGTTGAGTAGGACTAAGACGGAATATGTGGAATGTAAGCTCAGCGACGTGACGGGGGAAGCGGATGTGGAAGTCAGGCTTGACTCACAGGTCATCCTCAAGAGAGAGAGTTTAAGTACTTAGGGTCAATTATCCAGAGAGATGGGGAGATCGACGGGGATGTTACGCACCGTATTGGGTGGAGTGGATGAAATGGAGGTTAGCCTCTGGAGTCCTGTGTGACAAGGAGGTGCCACCAAAACTCAAAGGTAAGTTCTATATAGCGGTGGTTAGACCGAGCATGTTGTATGGAGCTGAGTGTTGACCAGTCAAGAATTCACATATCCAGAAGATGAAAGTAGCAGAAATGAGATGTCGAGATGGATGTGTGGGCACACTAGGCTGGATAAGATTCAGAATGAAGATATTCGGGAGAGGGTGGGCATGGCTCCCAGGGACGACAAGATGCGGGAAGCGCGACTTAGATGGTTCGGACACGTGCAGAGGAGAAGCCTAGATGCACCGGTTAGGAGGTGTGAGCGGTTGACTTTGGCAGGTACGAGAAGAGGCAGAGGGCGGCCTAAGAAGTATTGGGGAGAGGTGATCAGGCAGGATATGGGCCGGCTTCAGAGGACATGGATCTTGATAGGAATATGTGGAGGTCGAGCATTAGGGTGGTAGGCTAGGGGGTAGTCGAGAGTTCTTCCCTCTTTGTACCGGGTAGTCTGAAAGAGTTTTGCATAGTTTTGTGTTATTGTCCTTTCACTTATTCGTTGTTATTTTCTTTCTGGCATCTTTTGTTGTTACATGCCTTTTCTCTTGTTTCTTTTCTGATATTATTGTCTCTCCTGTTGAGCCGAGAATCTCCTAGAAACAACCTCTCTACCCTTATCGGGGTAAGGGTAAGGTCTGCGTACACTCCACTCTCCCCAGACTCCACTAGTGGGATTTTACTGGGTATGTTGTTGTTGTGGATAAGCTAAATGGAATTAAATTAACTAGACCTCAAAAATATTTCGAGGCAACATTGTATAATTAAATCCTATGAATATGGAATCTTAAGCATGAATATCCTGCTACAGTGCAGCAACCAGTAGCCTATTTATCGGGGCCCATTCATCGCAATGTCATAATCAAGTACATTAACTATTCTGGATACACTTCATTACTTTCTAGAGTGTATTGCTTGTTCTTCTTGCAAAGTTTACTCTTAGAGCATCTATCTGTCTTGTTGTATCAGCAGCTATTTATTTATGCATATTGGATTAGAAAATTAAAATCATCGACAAATATCTTCTATTTTTTTCAATTTTTTATGGCTTCAACATTTCTGATTCATTCTCCATTGATCTTGCAGCAAATATTGTCTTTGTGTCTGGGTCACTTCTTGGCCGGATTTTTCCTTTTGCCTCAGCAACTCAAGCTGGATCAACAGCAAATCTTTTACCTCCTTTACTTAGCCCTTTACAGGTATTACATGAGGATTTAAAGAGCAAAATCTATGACTTCGCCCACCCGTTGTTTGCAGATTTATGATATTAACTTTCCTTGCTAAGTGTACATAACAAAAAATATAATGCATAATTTGGAAATTTATCAGCATAGAGAAGGATTTCAGAGTAATTAAGGAACACATCTGATACAACTGTTGCCTAAGCTATCCAAATCCATTCTTTTTTGCTGGACTGAGTCTCCAGAGGTTTGATGCATGGAATTTTTGTGGCTTACCTTGTGATATGTAATTTGGCTTCGGAGTATCATCATGTCCATCACGTATTCCCCCCC
>ML316283.1:0-11352 GCA_005239505.1 Nicotiana paniculata | reverse complement strand
CCAGATTATATTTGCAGCGCCCGTTTAGTCTTTCTATAAGACATAGTTGAGCGTGATCAGCGTTTCTTCTCCTGCTTTCTAAGGTTCCACGTTGTCTCTGTGGCAACCATAATTGTTCTTAGCTCGACCACTTAAGAATTCTAGGAGGTGAACATTCTTCAATAGTGTTTCCATTTTTTCCCAAAGGTGTCGGCAGTCCCCAATTTGGTGAGCGTTCGTCCCGTGCTATTCACACCATAAGTTAGGATCCCTCTAGCTGGAATCCGATCTGATAGGTCTCATCAATCATGCCTCCTTAATGTTCATCATGGATGACACCAGTTCCACTACACTGACGTTGAAGTTATATTCTGATAACCTGGGGTAAGAAAGATCCCGAGATCTCGACATTTCTTTATCTTGAAGCAATCTGTTATTTCTACTGTCGCGCCCCCTTTTCTCGTGAAATCGGGTTTCGACATTGACAACTCTTTTACAAATGGAGGAAGGGTTGTTAAAAGAGAGTCGCCACCTACAGAAGCAAAATAGTTGAGGATTTCTGGCCTTGGCTTCCAGCCGGCCAGGAATCAAAAGCACAAAATAATGTTGCTAGAGAGAATATGAGTGAACATTTGAGTTCTAAATTTTATTTCAAAGGGGAGTGGGGAGGGGTTCGAATAATCCTCTTAGCCTTAAAAGAATTGCTCACTTAAATAATGAAGTCAGTGCTTAAATTAGTAGGGTTGAACCCTAAATTTTCAGTGAAAAATACACAAAACAAGTAGAAAATAAGGTAAAGAATCATATAAGGCAGACAAGAGATTATTGTAAAAAAAAAAAACTCAATCGAACCAGATTTGCCTCAAGTAAAAAGGGTCGGAAACCCTAAATTAGGTAAATCCCAAAACCAACAGAGAATAATGGCAAAGAATCATGTATTAACACATAAAAATGAATGTAGACATGGATTATTCAAAAGAAACATGAAATTGAACCATATTAGTTCAAGTGAAAAGGGCTGAAACCCTAATTTCCGGTAGAACACAAAATCAGCAAAAAATAAAGGGAAAGAACACATATTAGCACAAAAATAAACAAATATAGGAAATTATTCAAAAGGAAACCTAATATCGAACCAGTTTGGTTCAAGTTAAAGAGTTTGAAACCTTAAACTAGGTAAGCCACAAATCGGCAAAATAAACAGATCCATAAGTAATAGAACAAATATAGACGAAGAAAATGTTAAAAAATAGAGTTTGAACCAGATTATGTTCAAATCGAAGAAGATCTGGAACCCTAACCTTTAGGGCTTAGTGCGAATCAAGAGAGATATGAGAGAATCATTACAAATAACATACTTGGACTCGAGATTGTCCAGAGTCAAGAGGTAAAAAGAGATTTGGACGAAATCAAAGTGTGGTACCTGCCATGTTTAGGCAAGTAACTAAGTTATTCCGGAATCCAGCACCAAATGAAGGAAGAACCCTAGAATGGTAAGGGAATAGGGAAGGAATCCCATTAGGACTGATATTTGGGGGGATTTGGGTGAGGCAGCGGAGTTAGGGTTCATCAGGGAGGGGAAATGAGGGCGGCGACTTTAGAGAAATGAGGGTTAGGGTAGAGATGAAGGATATAAGGGAAGAGGGTCGTTAGTTGTGGGCCGTTGATCATTTTGATCAATGGTCAGGATTTAGGCGGATTGGGGGTCGGGTTTTTAATGGATGGGTAGGGTATTGGGCTTAGGCAGATTGGGTTGGTTTGGGTAGTTTTAGGTCCGAATTAGTTATAGAATTAGGGCCAGATTTTAAATACCCAATTTTAATAAATAATAATTTACAAAAATAATAGATAAATAAGAAAATATATTATTCGTGCATGCAAATGATTAAAAACAACTGTTTAACATTATAAAAGATATGAAAAGTTATTTTTGCATAATAAAGTAATTTAAGTGCATATGGGCTATTATTGCAAAATGTGCAATTTAGCCTAAAAATGCAAATGTAATTATAAAAAATGTAAATAAAATATTTAAAACCTAATATGGGTATAAAAGATGAGTTTAGATGATTAAACCATCGCAAAAAAAAAAATTTGGAGGATAACTATTGGATATTTATATAATAAAATGCAGAAATAAATTGATTTAAAGCCTTTAAAAATCATAGAAAATTATGAAATATGCTTGTATACGTTTGTAGATAGAATGATGGTGTATGCGCACTATTTTGAAAGTATATATACCTATTTATAAAATATGAGGGAAAAATTAGGTATCAACAGCTGCCCCTCTTTACCCGGGAAGGATGAAAGAGTTTTCGAGTAAAGAAATGATGACCGATTTTGACCGAATGGAATGTTTTGAGAAACATAGGCCACACTCTGGTCTCTGAGCTGTCTACATATCCCTGGTATTACAGAAATCAGGCCATGTGTATTTATGGATCCAACGGCGGAACGAACCGATGAAGTTGTTGTAAGAACGGACGAAATACCCTGCATAGGACGAATTGGGGTTGAGAATGGATATGGATATTTGAGAGGGTATCAGATGAGAATGGGTAACGAAAGGTGAATGATTCTGTTTGAAATAATTGAAGGATATGAATGGAAACTGGGGCGAAGATTGCTCCTGTTAGGATAACGAATACTTACCGGATTACTTGCAAACTCAAAATACAATGCGTGCATATAGATTATCGCATAAATTTAAACATGATGCAAATTCCCTTTGGACCATGAGATCGTCATTGGACAGTGAGGATGACGTCCTTAGACCATGATGTCCTGGGACATTAATTGTGCGGTAAAGGATTCGCTGGCCATGAAATGATATTCTCGGGCTATGAAGATGGTTCCTCCGAACCATGATGCATTTGAATAATGATATGCGAGATTAGGAGATCCTCAGGCCATGGCATGGTGTCTTCCGGTTATGAGGATGATGCCTTCGGACTATGACGCCTTTGGACAAATTGGCTATATATCAGCCCATGAGATGAAAAGACATGATGCTTGAGATGAAACAAGACAGAGCTTAGTCTTGTGTAAGATCAGGGGCAGAGCTTAGCCCTGAGAGAAGGGTATAATGCAAGGTTTTGGAATAGACGATATTTGTGGTTAGGCAAGGAGAGAATATGCTTAGTCTCGTGCAAGATTGGAGACAATGCTTAGTCTTATGCAGAGGAAGGCAATGCTTAGCCTTATGCAGGATTTGAGACAATGCTTAGTCTCATGCAGGGGAAGGCAATGCTAAGCCTTATGCAGGATTTGAGACAATGCTTAGTCTCATGCAGGGGAAGGCAATGCTAAGCCTTATGCAGGATTTGAGACAATGCTTAGTATAATGCAGGGGAAGACAATTCTTAGCCTTATGCAGGATTTGAGACAATGCTTAGTCTCATGTAGGAGAAGGCAATGCTTAGCCTTATGCAATTAAGGAGGCAGGGATTAGCCTCATACAAGATTTGAGACAGTGCTTAGTCTCATGAAATAAGAAGGAAGAGCTTAGCCTTATGCAATTGAGGAGGTAGGGTGATCACGCTCAATTATGTCTATTAAAAGACTAAGCGGGCGTTGCAAATATAATCTGGGGTATTATGCCCAGAGTCCATCCCACAGGGAATTTACGTATCAACTAAGCCGTTTGAATACGAAACTTTTACTCAATAAGTTTTCTCAAGACTTTTGAATATCAATTGGTGATGTATTATGATTTCTATTGACAATAATGAAAAACTAACAATTACTAACGATATGATGTAAACAATGATAATAAAGGTCTAAGGTTATGGTATCCCCCGTTGGTGAACTTACTTCTCAGATATGTCTTATAGCTTGACTAATTATCTATATCAATCATGAACACTCTATCTACCATAAATCTCTCTCAAGTAATTATGATAATTTACTAGACGCACTCTCTCAAGTTACGCTAGCTAGATTGCATTACAGTTCACTTTAGATTGCACCCAAAGTATCGTTATTTCTCATCGAACTTCTACACCCTCGGTTATGACTTTCGTCTATACTCTGGGAGTGGTGTTGTTCAACAATTACCTAAATATGCATTCTCTCTCAAGTATATACATACTAAATAGGCACAGCTAATTGATGTCCATTCAATTAACTTCAATAAGAACGTAGTTGAACAAATAGAGATTAAACAACCAATCAAAACTATATTAATATCACCATAAGTTCGTCCCCCAACGGGTTCCACCAAAACCCTAGATTAAGAAAATTAGCTACTCATATTCATAAATATCAAATCTAAAATAACTTGCATAATTGAATTACAGATTAATGAACTAAGGAGATAAAAATCAATGTTTTTGCTTTGCTGAGTAATAATCCACAGGTTTTCCTTCACTTTGATGAGTTCCTCTTTCGAATCCTTCGAATCCCCCCTAAGTTGTATTTTTTTGGGGTCTATTTATATGTTTAGGGCAAACCCTAACCGTGTAGCAGACTTCTATTCCAACCGGGAAACAATTAAACTCGTCAAAACTCGGAATTGACCGAAATTGGGACCTGGCGTTTGGACCCTGGCGCTGGCTAACGCCAGGCTAGGGCTGGCGTTTCAGCCCTAACGCCTGGCTAACGCTAGGCTAAGGCTGGCGTTTCATCCCTAACGCCTGGCTAATGCCAGGTAGGGTCAGGCTTTTGGGCTCTGGCGCCCGGCTATCGCCCGGGTGTCTCCTCTTCGACCCTTAAGCGTATTTTCGACGTATTTGCATCCCTTTAGCTCCGTTTCCATCTCCAATTCACCTACACATGAAATAAACTCCATTAAGCACATAAAAAGTATATTTTTATCATTAACGCACATCAATGTAAGGTATATTACATGTTAAACTATGAATTCTAGCCTCGCATCAATACCCCACACTCAAACCTTTGCTCGTCCTCGAGCAATCACACTACACTCATGTACACAACTTATTAAGCAAATCTCTTAACACGTTATACCAAGAATATTTAAAACAGTTCAAGCACAAAGGTGTGACATCCTCGCCTCAATAATCGACTCACAAATACCATGCTTTATTCATAATTCACTAACTACTCTAACTTAGATGTCCATAACATTACCTTTCCTTCATGAATCATGTGCCCTCACCAAATCAAAGAGCTAGTTCCTCACACAATAAAATTTAAGAACACTTAGGAACTCAAAATCAAAAGAATTCACTCGCTCTCAGAATTAAAACATTCATATGCCACACAAGACGTACCATAGGCTTGCCCGTAGTGTAATACTCTACTAATCGAGCTCATTCAGTCTAGGATCAAGTAGGACTTTAATTTGGTTGTAATGTAGGCTGCGGGACGGGTAGGATACATTTGGATATAAGAGTGACTACACCTCCCTAAGCACTTTAGTACATATACTTCCGCATTCAACCTCAAACTCATAATAAGCCAACCTTCACCTTCACAACAATGTTATTACCCCATACTTCTTTAAGCACAATTACTTTAAGAGTCACCATATATATTTTTCTTTCGCAAGAATGCAACTGTTTATTTATTTCTTTTTCTTTTCTTTTCTTTTTTTTTCTCTTTTTTTTTCCAAGTGAATCTTACTTTTTCAAACGTGCACCTTTCTCCTTATTTCAATATTTACCTTACAAACCAACCTACCACCCCACACTTTAACTTTTCCATATTCCATCACTTTTTCAGTGCTTACGAGAGGTGACAAGGTTCAAATAGATGATTGATTCAAACAAAGGGATACGACTTGTAAAGTGGTTGCCAAAGAAACATGATTATAGGCTCAACGGGGTTAACGACGACACATAACAATTAGGTGGGTAAACTATATATAGCTGGAGCACAAAGAAATGCCTATATCACTTCCAAGACTGAACAAACTTCTATTTCGCTTTGCACACACACGGGGCAAGTTCTAGACATCAAATGCAATGCACAGAATAGCATACAATTCTCACACACACTTGGCATATAACTCAGTCAGGATTGGATCTATCACGACACTCCAGTCAAAACAGTTAAGCAAATCTCAAGAATCCATGATTTGGTTNAACCAAGGGGGAATTACTACACTACCTAAAATAAAAAATCTTTTTGGTCTTTTCGTTAGACTTACTTCCCTCAAGAAAACTGTCTAGGAGATCCATCGTCAGGAAGAGTCAGTTTTGTTTTTAATTTTTTTATTTTTAGATTAATAAAACAAAACACAAAATCTAAAAACAAATAAACAACAAAACATAAAGACTAAAAACAACCAAACTAACCAAACTACAACATTTAAAATAAACGAAATACAACACAGGCACCACAATTCACACACACATATATATATATACAGCACCCCACACTTAGTTCATGCACTGCCCTCAGTGCATCATATATATAAAAAGCAACAAAAAGTAAAACAAAGTGCAAGATACTTCCTGGTCACTCAGCGTCTTCATCATCGGACACTCTCCATTCCTCTTCAAGCTCATCCTCTCCATCATCATCCTCATCCGAGTTCATTAACTCTGCATTAGAATCATCCGGTGTGTTTATATCTTCATCCTCTGGGAGCCTGTACCCCTCACCTGCTCCTATCATTTGCTGAGCATGCGCATTGAGCGGATACCTCTGATCCAACTCTTCCATTTCATTAACCGACGCCGGACGACCTCCTATGCGCAACTGAAAATCCATCATCCCATAAAGATGGACCATGAAACCATCATCCCTGGCATAATGCTCAACATTGGTTAGTGAAGACTCTTCTTTCAGTCTTAAGCCAGTGCTGTCAGTTTCTCGGGTGAGTTGTTGATCAATAATGTGGTCAAAGTCGGGCTCAACCGTTACCTTGCTATCTAGCAAGAATTGAGTCAGGAAATTCGGGAAAGGGATTCGATCAATTCTTTTGTTGTTACGCACCAACCCCATTTGGTAGCGTATCAGATGACCCACATTCACTTGCTGCCCAGTCATTAAGAAGTAGAGAACACAAATCCTCTCTTGGCTGATTAAGGTGTCATGGGTGCACGGTAGTATCCGTGCCTTAATCAGTTTCTGCCATACCTGTGTTTCAGCCTTCATCTTCTTCTTGGGAAACCTTTTATGACGATTAGTGGATCTATCCTGAATCCAGGCAGCCTTTGAATCAACCCCACAAAGTGTATGCCTCACTTCTCTGTAGTCAGGATGGCGGATAAATTGCTCTAGAGGCTCCACTGGAACATTTGGTGCACCTAAGAAATCACATATGGCCTTGGCCGAAAAATCCACCAAGTGCCCACGAATTGGCACCAATTCTTACTTGTCCTTTGGGTCAAACCCTGCATAGAATTCCCGGATTAAATTGAGGTTGATGTTGCCATGTTGTTTGAACACATATCCCAGACCCAATTCATATATGCCTCTCCATATTGCTGGGAATTTCTTTCTAAGAGGACCCTCACTGATAGCTCCTTCCGGGTGGACATGCTTAGGTTTGCAACGAGCATACCATTTCCTGGAGTGTGGTGGTAAGCTGTTGACACCATATTCTCTTTGACCAACTGGTTGTTGCCTCATAGTAGCCACAACAGCTACTGCTTCCTCACCAGTCATGCTAGAAGTAGCATCTCCTCCTTTTCTTTTCTTTTGAGTTGGTGAGGGTTTTGGTTTGGTTTTCGGCGGGGCTGAAGATGTGGCCTTTCCCTTGCCGGTGGCTCTTCTTGGTAACATTGTCTTACCTGCACAATTTATCAGTAGTGAATTAGTGTCACAAAGTATATACTATCTGTTTTCGCACTTAGCGAAGGTTACTAAGACTTCACCTCGACAATTTTATGACAATTCACGCATATTGCTACCTATTAGCTTCTTATGAGCCACTTTTCATTTAAAATTTCAAGGAATTCAAGATGTATGGCGCTAGTGGTGTTTTTCCCGGAGACTCGGTCTCCATATGGGACATGTATTGCCGTTGAGGCATTACATCGAGCACTTGGCTGGCACAATTGCCATGGGAGCTCTTATGGACTTGAGGGACTGCCTCATGAACCCAAATCACTTTGGGGTTCCATAATACCACTTAATTTCACCATTTCAGCTCATTCCTAAAGGGTTTCGGGACTTGGGGTGCATAACACCATAAAACACATTTCAAGAACTTCATAAACCCATAAAACTTCATCATGAACTCAAGGATAAACGTTGCACCAGCTCAAATTCGAGTGAGTAAAGCATAGGGTTAGAATCATACCTCAAGTCTTGATGAGTGTTAGCCGGATGAAGTGTACCACTAATTTTTTTCTTTTCCTGTGCAGATCTTGTGTGTGTGTGGGTGATAATGGGGTGTTAAGCTGTGAATTTTATGAAGTGAAGATGACTGTGCCAAACTATGTGCTTTGATGTGGGTAGGAGAGACAACGAGTGTTTAGGTGTGTGCTTGAGATGCGAAAATTTCGTGAGAGAGAGTTGGAAGATGAAGAAAATAGGAAAGTGAACTTACCTGGCGTTATTAGTGCGTTTTAATCAAAAGGCCTGGGCACCCTGGCGTTAGCCAGGAGTTAGCCCCATAACGCTAGCTTAACCCAGGCGTTACTCATGCGTTATCCCCATAACGCCAGCTTAACCCAGGCGTTACTCAAGCATTATCCCTGTAACGCCAGCCTAACCCTGGCGTTACCCAGGCGTTTGCCCCTTATCGCTAGCCTTGCCCTGGCGTTAGCCAGGCATTTGGCTCTTAACGCCAGCCATGTTCCTATCTTCCGTCATGCTAATACACTCCTCCATTCACCCGAATTCACCTTCAAGCTCGTTAGTANTTTTAATCTCTGTCCATTGACCTTGAAGGTGTTAGACTCATTTTCAGCAGTAATCTCCACAGCACCATAAGGAAAAACATTGACCACTTTAAACGGGCCAGACTATCGGGACTTAAGCTTACCCGGAAACATTCTTAATCTTGAATTATACAGTAATACCTTGTCTCCTTGTTTGAATCCCGGTCCACTATATTTTTATCATGAATTCTCTTCATTCGTTCCTTATACAAACTAGTGTTTTAAATGCTGTTCTGTAGGCCCAGAGGGAATCATCTAGTTTCTTCGCCCAATCAGTTCTTGTGGCGTTAACAGTTTTGGTTAGTACACTCTTTATTTCCCGGTTTTATACTTCAACCTGCCCGCTAATTTGGGGGTGATATGGAGTTTCTACCTTGTGACGTACGTCATATTTAGCCAGCAACTTTTCGAAAACACGATTGCAAAAATGCGTGCCTCCATCACTTATAATGGCCCTTAGTGTCCCAAAGCGGGTGAATATGTTCTTCCTTAAGAATCCCACCACCACTTTTGCATCATTGGTAGGGAATGCTGCTGCTTCTACCCATTTTGACATGTAATCTACAACAACAAGTATATACTTATTGCCGTAAGAGCTTACAAAAGGACCCATGAAATCTATCCCCCAAACATCGAACACTTCTACCTCTTGTATTGGATTCATTGGCATTTCATGACGACGAGATATGTTCCTCGTCCTTTGACATTCATTGCAGCCTTTCACCCAATGATGGGCGTCTTTGAACACAGTGGGCCAATAAAAACCGGCCTCCAACACTTTAGCTGCTGTTCGGATTCCTCCAAAATGTCCTCCATAAGGTGCTGCGTGACAATCCTGCAAAATAACACATTGTTCTATCTCGGGGACGCACCTCCGGATCATGTTATCAATGCAAATTTTAAACAAATAAGGTTCATCCCAATAGTAGTTACGGCTATCATGGTAAAATCTTTTCTTTTGTACATAAGAGAGTTCATAAGGATCAATGACGGACGCCAGGTAATTAGCAATGTCTTCATACCATGGCACCTCTATCACATTTGTGACCAACAGGTGTTCATCTGGAAAGGTTTCCAGAATATTCTCAGCTTCAGGTGCCTGTTTAGCACCTTCGAGGCGTGATAAATGGTCAGCGACTTGGTTCTCCGTTCCCTTACGGTCACGAATTTCCAAGTCAAATTCTTGCAAAAGCAGTACCCAACGAATTAGGCGTGGCTTAGATTCTCTTTTCTCAACCAAGTATCTAATGGCTGCGTGATCAGTGTACACGATCACTTTTGACTCGATCAGGTAGGACCTAAATTTGTCAAATGCAAATACTACAACCAACAGTTCTTTTTCTGTTACCGTGTAATTCAGCTAAGCTCCACTCAATGTCCTACTTGCGTAGTAAATTGGGTGCATTACCTTATCTTTTCGCTGAACCAACACGGCTCCTACAACATAGTCACTTGCGCCACACATGAGTTCAAATGGTTGCTCCCAGTCGGGGGCAACTATAATCGGTGCAGTGACTAGCTGCTTCTTTAGCTTCTCAAACGCTACCCTGCAATCATCAGAAAACACAAATGGGTTATCTTTCTCGAGTAACTTACAGAAAGGGTTGGCGATTTTGGAGAAATCCTTGATGAATCGGCGGTAGAATCCGGCATGTCCCAGGAAGCTACGAATAGCTTTGACTGACGTGGGTGGAGGGAGTTTTTCAATCACTTCTACCTTAGCTTTATCCACTTGAATACCTTTACTTGAGACCAAATGTCCCAAGACAATTCCTTCTTGTACCATGAAGTGGCACTTCTCCCAATTCAGCACCAGGTTTGTTTCAATACACCTTTTTAGGACACGGTTCAAATTTTCTAGGCATTCATCAAACAAATTTCCCACCACTGAGATATCGTCCATGAAGACTTCCATAATATCCTCCACCATGTCTGTGAAAATGGTCATCATGCACCGTTGGAATGTGGCAGGTGCATTGCAGAGGCCAAATGACATTCTTCTGAAAGCAAATATCCCATATGGGCATGTGAAAGAGGTCTTGTCTCTATCCTCTGGGGCAATAGAAATCTGGTTATACCCCGAATACCCATCAAGGAAACAGAAGTGAGATTTTCCTGCTAACTGGTCGAGCATCTGATCAATGAAGGGAAGTGGGAAATGGTCTTTGCGGGTGGCAAGGTTTAGCTTTCTATAATCCATGCATATTCTCCAACCCGTAACAGTTCTAGTGGATATCAGCTCATTTTTATCATTTCTTACGACTGTCATACCCCCTTCTTTGGTACACACTGTACTGGGCTAACCCAGCTGCTGTCGGAGATCGGGAAAATGATTCCCGCATCTAACCACTTTATCACTTCTTTCTTTACCACTTCCTTCATATTTGGGTTTAACCGTCTTTGGTGTTCCCTAGACGGTTTGTGCCCCTCTTTTAAGAGAATTTTCTGCATGCAATAAGCTGGGCTGATCCCTTTGATGTCTGCAATCGTCCAGCCAATGGCAGTCTTTCATTCAGAAATTACCTGTAATAGCTGTTGTTCCTGCACATCTAACAACCCAGATGATATAATA
>MDKI01068852.1:0-25019 GCA_005239505.1 Nicotiana paniculata | reverse complement strand
ACCCAAAGGCCTGGATAACGCCAGGGTAGGGCTGGCGTTTCAGCCCTAACGCCTGGCTAACGCTAGGGTAGGGCTGGCATTTCAGCCCTAACGCCTGGCTAACGCCAGGTAGGGCTGGCTGTTTGGCTCTGTCGCCCGGCTATCGCCCGGGTGTCTCCTTTCGCGTATTTTTCGACGTATTTGCATTATATTAGCTCCGTTTCCATCTCCACTTCACCTGCACATGAAATAAACTCCATTAAGCACATAACAAGTGTATTTTTATCATTAATGCGCATAAAATGTGAGGTATATCACATGTTAAACTATGCAATTTAGTCTCGCATCAGTGCATATCGCCAGTTGGATGGTTTGAGCCGGGAGAGGCTAGATTGTTGGGTACGGATTTAGTTCAGGAGGCCTTAGATAAGGTCAAGATTATTCAGGAAAGACTTCGTGCAGCCCAGTCTAGGAAAAAGAGTTATGCCGACCGTAAAGTTTGTGATGTAGTATTCATGATTGAAGATAGAGTATTTCCTTGTGTGTCGTCCATGAAGGGTGTTATGAGATTTTGGAAGAAAGGTAAGTTGAGCCTTAGGTATATTGGGTCATTTGAAATTCTTGAGAAAGTGGGGGAGGTAGCCGACAGGCTTGCATTACCTCCAGGGTTATCCACAGTTCATCCGGTATTTCATGTGTCAATGCTCCGGAAATATCATGGTGACCCGTCCCACGTGTTAGATTTCAGCTCTGTCCAATTGGACAAAGACTTAGTCTTATGAGAAAGAGCCAGTAGCTATTTTGGACCATCAAGTTCGGAAATTGAGATCGAAAAGTTTCCCTTCAATTCGTGTTTAGTGGAGGGGTCAGCCTATTGAGGCAGCGACTTGGGAATCCAAGTCCGATATGCGGGATCGATATCCCCATCTTTTCCCCTATCCAGGTATGTCTCTATGTCTGTTCGAGGATGAACGTTTGTTTTAGAGGTGGAGATTGTGATGACCCAAAAAAGTCATCCCGTATAATTTTAATTAAATCTGTGTCCCGAGGCCGTATCAGCCTCTTTCTTATCTCACCATGTTGTGTAGCGTAGCCCGAGCGCATAGCCGGGAAGCCTTTATGTTAAAGAGATTTATGAAATAATGAAATGATAAAGAGAACTATTTTTTTTTTGAAAAATATAAAGGTTGTGAAAATGAAATATGATGGAAACCTGTGTAACTGAGGCTCGTATTATGGTTACGAAGCCAGGATGAATCCAATATGTTTAAGTTGAGTATCAGTGAAAGTTTTGTGAGAAACAGATTTGAAATCGATGAGATTCGAACTGAAAGTGGGAAAAATGTGAAGCTGAGAAATTTTATGTGATTTGAAATGTAAATTCAATGTTTATGATGATGATATGGTGTTATGAATACTTGAATAAGTTCGTAATGTGCTTACAAGGTTGTATAAACTTTTGTTTGAGGTCCCGAGGGCTCGGGATAGTTTTGGATAGGTTCCGGGGTGTAATAGAGTTAAAAATCACTGAGCGTGCAGGTGCAGTAACAGGTCTCTGAACCTGGGAGCGCAGCCGCGGTCGCTCTAGCGCGGTCCGCGGTTCTCCCTTCGTAGCTGCAGTCACCTTAGCGCGGATCGCGGTGCGCAACTTCAAAGAGGTGCAGCAGCACCACGGTCGCGGTCTCCTTACCGCGTACCGCGGTGGCCGAACTTCAGGGAAGCTGTACTTACGCCTTCGCGGCCGTGGTCGATTTTCTGGCATTCGAGGTAAGTGTTTGCCCTAACCTTAGCTTGAGGGAATATGATTCCCCCTTGTTTGTTATGTAGATAGCATGGGTGTGATGTATAAGTGTGGTGACGAGTACCTATGCATCACCCAAGTCTTGTAAAGGATGATCATTTTTCCCTGTTGTCCCACTTAATTGCTTATTGTCTTAACTTCTCTATGCTTACTCTGTTTTGTTGATTAATTGACTTGTTAAGTTGTTGTTTGTCATCTTTATAATTGTGGGAAAGAGTATTGGTTATTGAATTGGCTACTTTGTGATGTACATCTGGTTGAGTTACTTGGTAATTGATTATGGTTGTGGAACACACATTTATATTGTGATTTTGTTGTTGGTTTTCCTGATTTCGTGGCATTGGTAAAGTTGTGAGATAAACGCAGTTTATCATTTATATTATCGAAAGTGAGAGTGTTGTAATAGGCTTGGCCCGACTTGTGAAATTATGAAATTTCTATGATATGATATGTCTGGTGAGAGGGGGTTGCACGCCGCAACAAGGAGCGATAAGGGAGGATATGTGGGATCGGGTTGCACCCCGCAACATGAGAAATAAGGGAGATATGTTAGGGAGGAGTAATAAGGGTTGAAAGGTGGGAGTGGGTTGCAAGCCGCAACAAGGAGAAATAAGGGAGAACATTTATATATTTACATTTATATTTAATGATAATGTTGTTAATGTTTAAGGAGGAATAAGGGAGAATGATTTTATTTACAATGATACTAATGTTGTTATTCATGTTTAATGAAAAGATAATGTGAAAGTTTGAAAAGTCTGATACAACGATTTTATTATTCTTTAAATTTTTAAATATTGTTTACTTAAAGTGAAAGAATGGAAGTGTGGAACAATTATGGAGAATTGGTTATAGCTGAGCTTTATATTTCATTACAATTTTCGTTATTTCCTGTTAAGTTATATTCCTGATTTATTATTAAATTGTTGTCACAGACTTTATATGTTGTCGAAGCCCGACTTAGCCTCGTCACTACTTCGCCGGGGTTAGGCTCGGCACTTAATCAGTACATGGGGTCGGTTGTACTGATGCTACACTCTGTGCTCTTTTTGCACAGATCACGATGCGTTCCAGCAGTAGCAGATTTTAGTTGACCACCTGATCGTGTTTGAAGACACGAGGTACATCTGCTGGCGTTCGCAAATATCCGAGAGTCTTCTCATTTATGACACACACTGTTTTACATTTATTAAGACAATTCACTACTTTCTTTTCAGACCTTCTGTGTAGTATTCTTAGTAGTTGTGGATTAGTAACACCAGATCCTGGGGTAGTTATAGAGTTTATTTACTTTTATTTCGCAACTATTTTACATTATGGTATTTATCTATTGGGTTTTGAGAACAGTGGAAGTATAATTATTGAGATTTTGGGAGTTATGAGAACTCAGTTTGTGTTGGGAAGTGATGAAAGTAGGGCAGATGAGAAAGTTTGTTTTAAATTTAGTTATTTACATTTCAGTATTGTAATTGTAGAATATTTGTTAGATGGAATCTAACATTGACTTGCCTAGCAAGTGTGGTGTTAGGCGCCATCACGACTCCTAGAGGTTGGGAATTTGGATCGTGAAACTTCCCTTCCCCACCAAACCAGAACCCCCCCCCCCCACCCCAAATCTAAAATTAAAGAAACAACGGTCCTCCTCCCTCCTTCCGTCCCCCCACCCCACCCCAATTAACGATCAAAAAATCTCGAGTGGAGCTCACCCATCCCACAAAAAGTAATGATTCTTAGTCCCACATCCTAGCTAAGGCATTATCTCATTGTGGGTTGCTCGCTTCGGCTCCAAATCGTCGAATCCTAAACTTTCCGAAAACCTAAAATCGAGGTATTCCGACTTAGTTTTTGTTTAAACTCGTATAAAAAATGCATACTAGTTGTTTTTAATGTGTTCTATGTTGTTTTGTGTTTTTTTGTAATTTAACTATTTTTTTATTTTTATCCGGACTATGATATTAGTGTGCCAAAAAATTTAGTAAAAATAGAGAAATTATTATTAGTTGTTTAAAAAAAATGTTAGCTAGTTACTTTTTACTGTGATATATGTATTTTTGTGAATGTTTTTTGATTAAATTTATTTATTATTTTTATCCGATTTAGATTATTTATTTGCTTAAAGACTAGTAAAATAGATAAGTTGCTACTTTAGTTCCCTCTGGTGGTATCTTGTGGCCTAATGTAGTGCTTGTATTTGTAATATAGTGCCATTTTGGCGGTAGTAAAATATAGTGCCCAGTGTTGTATCCTTGTACTTATTGAAATAAATCATTTAAGTAGCTATTACACCCAAAAATACGTAAAAAAAAGCTGAAGTTCAAACACAAACTGTGTCCTATTCTAGTTAACGATTGTAAGAAAATAACATGAGAAAATAACAATATTTCCTGGATACCTTGGTTCTACTAGGTCCCAAATATCGAGTCCGGAACTCATATGTGAATTTTTAATAATTACACCTTGTATAATTATAAAAATTAATTATTTAATTTTATAATAGTAAAAAATAAGTGAGTCATAAACGAAAATATATAATAATAAAACTAACATATAAAATAATAATACTAACATATAAATTAATAAAACTAACATATACAATATTAAACTAATATATAAATAATAAATTAACATTTAAAATAACAGACATGTTGAGTGATAAATCGAGAATATTTTCTCATCAAGAACACAAGAATTCAGGATATTTTGGTGCTACTAAGCCTCAAATATCGAGCCCGGAACCCATACGTGAATACTTAATAACTAATTCTTGTATAATTATGAAAATTAATTATTTATTTTACAAACAAACACATAAAATAATAAAACTAACATGTAAAATAATAAACTAACATATTAAACTAAAATAATATAACTAATATTGTTTAATTTACAGTAGACGACATGGAGGTTCCGCCTTTGCATCCTGGACCTGCTAGCATGGAGCTATTGTCATTACAAGGCAATCATAGGTCATCCCACATATGGGAGGGACGGTTACTGGCCCAGACTTTCCGCGCCAGAAGAGTAGACGATATCTGGAGATTTCTCAAGGACAACGCTCTCCATCCCCGTATAGTCATACGCCTCCAGGATACGGGCTTTTATAGGATTGTGGAGATCGGTCGGCTACAGCTGGATTGGTCATTGATCACGACCCTGATAACGCGGTGGAGACCAAAGACGCACACATTCCATTTGCCCATTGGCGAGGCCACTATCATTCTGCATGATGTGGAGGTCATGTATGGGCTGCCCGTTGATGGACACCTTGTTGCTCTACAACATGCCATGAGAGAGTATACAGGTTTGCAGTACCTGGACATGCTGCAGCGGCTTACTGGTTTCCAGCCACCGGAGGAGACTGCACTGGTTGGGGCCAGTCGTCTGCAGTTGACGACTGTCAGGCAGCATTTGGAGGCACTGCACCCTGACATCATAGACGATACACCGGAGCTTCATATTCACGGGTACACGAGGTTGTTGTTGCTCCTTATGTTTGGAGGGGTTTTGTTCCTGAACACTTCGGGGAACCTAGTCAACTTGAGATTTTTTCATCATCTTGAGTGGCTAGATGATTTACCCCAGTACAACTGGGATGTTGTTGTTCTCAGCTACTTGTACAGGTAGATGTGCTGGGCGAGCATGGGCACCTAGCGAGACATTGCTGGAGTTTTGTCGCTGCCACAAGTGAAAACATATTTGAATACTCTATTCATTATAATATACCCAGTAAAAATATGCCTTAAATTTTACGTCCACTTTGTATGTTAGGTTTTGGCTAGGGAGCGTTACCCAACTTTTCGTCGGTAATCCCATTTGCCGCGCTAGCGGTCGGTACGTTCCATATGTCAGGAGGCACGAAGCACTGGTGTGTTATTTGGCATACTTAATTATAATGTTAACCTAGCGTTCCGTAATTTATACTTTACATGTTGTGCAGGATATTGGCCTACATTTGTTCCACCAGTAGGGAATGCAGATGCAACAACATACCGGTGAGGGAGCGACCACTTTGCACGAGTATGGACGACAGGTTACAGATCTGGCTACCCGAACATTGCAGCGAGCCCGAGATGATGAGCGCTTAGGACACGAGCCTGATTATGTGGCACCAGAGCAGTACCATCGTGGGGCACCAGTGAAGCCTGAACGTGGTCGACATGGCAAGCGTGCCCCACGAGGTAGGGATGTCCCACGAGGTCGTGGGGGTCGGCGAGGAGGTGGTCCCCTGCAAGGGGGCGTTGAGGCACCCGTTGAGGATGTTGGATTTGATCCGCCGGGTGACCACCACAAGCCAGACTACCCTCACAGCAGCATGTAGTCATTTAGCCTTCATCTTCAGCTCACTTCAGGGACTTCGTAGGTGACCTCGTCAGATCAGTTGTTGATCACGGGCACAGGCGTTATGCGAGACGATTGGGATCAATATTTTCCTGATCCCCCAGGCCCATCAAACTTTGTTGATGATCGGCCGACACGAGATGTGGATAGTGGGCGTCGGCTGAGTTATGGCTCATCATCGAGGAATGTTGGGGATATTTCACAAGCACAGGTATGTGTGTATTATTATTAAATTTAAATTTGTTTTTATCTCATTGATTAGCCATAAATATCTTTGTTTTTTTCTTATTAAGGCTTCATCCTCGCCCGTCATGGAGGCAACTTTGTGCGATAGTGATCTGGCTGCGATGGATGATTATATTCAGGAGCCCGACGAGACCATGGTAAGAAAATTTAAATTTTTGTGACTTAACAAGTACATTACAAATATATACTTTCTTATACTAAAATATCTTATTATTCTATAGGTTACTGCTGGACAGAAGACCCCTTCTACCGAGCCTGCCATCCTATTGAGGATCATGCTGCAGTGCATCCTCTGATAAAGAGGCGACGTGATGAGGATGATCCTTATAGCGTAGACGGGCGGGATAGGATGTGCCTCAGTCCAACGACTGCATTGAAGCACACAGGATGTTTGACGCATTGTTTTTTTTTGTATTTTATGTACATATGACATTCAGTAAATAATAGCAACATTTTTTTGTTTACGTTATATATGCATTATGCTTTTATTTCTTCGGTTCTTCGTTATTTTAATGCTATAACACAAACACAAACATAGCAAGTTAACATAATTTAAATTCAGTACTACTAACGAAAATACATGACACGGAAAACATAAAGATAAAATACTACACTCAACACATATATGTGTTTGTTTAGTCACTACCGCCTATTATTATCTGCTCCAACCACTTAAATTTCTCTTCCATCCTATTTTTTTCTTCTTCCGACTCTTTTAGTTTCTCCTGCAATGCTGCAATTTCTCGTTGAATTTTAGACTCATAGCGTTGGTATTCACCGTTCATATTCCAAACATACTGCAAACATGATTTGTAGTATTCCTGGTTAATGGGTTCATCATCATTCCTCAAACATACATAGATTTCCGCCATGGTCTCCAAACATGTATAGACACATCCAGTATTTGCGCCCAACATTAACATTGGACCAACATGCCTTCTTTATCGCACATTTGCCACAATAGCACTAGGTTGGTCATTTCGTCCAGACATTTGTTAAGGAAAGAAAAATGAAATTTTTTTGGAAAGTTTTGCTATTTGTTTTGGTTAAGCGCAGATAATAACTAAAATGCGCTAGTTATTTATAAGCAAGAAAAACTTCATAACGTAGTATTTAAATGCTCTATGCTTCGCGTGTTAAAGATACTTTCGGGTGCAATACGGCTTTTCCAAAAGATAGCTTTTGCAGGCGGGCAGCTTTTTAGGTCGATAAGATAACACACATAACGTACTACGCAACCGCGCTACGCTTTGCATGTTAAAGATTCTTTCGGGTACAATACAACTTTTCCAGAAGATAGCTTTTGCAGGAGGGCAATTTTTTAGGTCGACAAGACAACACACATATCGTAGTATTTAACCGCGCTATACTTCGCATGTTGAAGATTCTCTTTGGCGCAATACAACTTTTCCAGAAGATAGCTTTTGCAGGCGGACAACTTTTCAGGTCAACAAGACAACACATATAACGTAGTATTTAACCGTGCTATGCTTCACATGTTAAAGTTTCTTTCGGGTACAATATAGTTTTTCCAAAAGATAGCTTTTGCAGGCGGGCAACTTTTCAAGTCGACAAGACAATTGTTTTTTTTAAATGGGTTTATGTTGGATTGTTTATCTATATGATTATGTTAGATTTAAGATTTAACAGTAATGGAAACATAATTTTATCTCATACATTTTGCATCATAAACAAGTACATATATGCATTACAACCACATTACGGAAACAAAACACTACGTGTATCCTTGATAGTTGGGCACTTAGATTAACTTCCACCAGGAGCTGGATTACCAACACCATCCAAACCAACTAAGGACATTTATGATGGTCGTGTCCTGTTTGAAAGTATATGCTATTTTAAATGGTTCGGGCAACCAATAATGCTCGGCACCCACTGGCTGCAACTGCCCACTATAGGTGTTTAAGTATGCAGCAACACTATATTCTTTATCAATGTAGTTGGTTGGCCCTAAACCTGTATGTTGAAAGCACTTGATGGAAAATGAGCACGACATGTGGTAGATTGACCATTTCCCACAAGAGCATAACCTTCTGGATTCATTTATGGTGTGTACTTTATATCCCTGGTTTTAATGGATAGCAGTGCAAACTTCAAAAATATTTCGCTCCTGGCAATACTGTAAATATAAATGCCAATATGCTCGCCGCCTATATTTCTCAAATATTTTCATTGGTAGTGGTATAAATTCAACACCCCTTTCCATCAATGACGTTGCATCTCTAGCCCTTTTAACAAACCACTCCAACATCTGCTTGAATGACATCCGCACCATGGCAGTGACATGCAATCCTTGTGCAGACTTCAATAACCCGTTGAAGGACTCTGACACATTTGTAATCAGACTTTCCCATCTTTTGCCACCATCCTCATGCAAAGTCCACTTGTCAGGATTATGTCGCATCAACCAACGATAGACTCTCTCGTCTTCATGCCTGATAGATTCCATGCACCTCCTGAATTTACACTCTTGGTGTTCTGTTGCAACCATCCACATTAAATCATCAAAATCCTTGTTAGGATTTGCCTTCTGGAAATTGGCCTTCAGGTACCTCACACAGTAACGGTGGTAGGAATACGGTTCTCGCCATGCAGGAAAATTCTATACATAACTTATAAAACCACCATGTCGATCAGATATTAGACAAATACCTGAATGCTATTTGACAACATGCTCATTCAAGTGGTTCAAAAACAGTGTCCACGTCTCTTGTCTTTCATTGGCACAAATAGCAAAAGCAAGGAAATATACTTCCATTAGCATCTACTGCGATGGTGATCAACAACTTAATATCATTCTTTCCATATACATGAGTATCGTCTATGGATATTACCGGCCGACAATGCACAAAACCATCAATTATTAGCTTAAATGATAGAACACATATCTGAATATATATTCTGGTATTCCCAGACTCCACTCAAGCTATGCGGCCATATACCTGGGTAGAGATGCAAATGACTTATCCCAGTTACCATAAACAATTTCAAACGCACATTTGCGCCTGAGAAATGCTCTTCTTTTGGTAATGGTACACCCATATTACTAGTGGACGGATCTAATACACTCTTTGATCTTGTACCTTAGGAAGCTTCAATGTGTGAAATCAAGACAAGAGAAATCAAGTCGACATCCAATTTGAAGTGATTCCCACTGAATGTGTCCATTTCACAATTCTGGGTACCAATGTATTTACCCACAACCCACATATGTGTTTTCTTCTTCTTCACACGCAGCATCCAATTACAACCCGTAAACCATCCATGACAAACAACCTTGTATACATCCGGAGTTGACTCCCATATCATCATCTCACGATTCCTTTTTACGATGTACATTACCACCCTGCTTAGGTGCGCTTTATCAGGAAAAAGCATGCCTTTTGACAGCACTATTGGTCTAGACTCATCCCACATTGCTGTCCGAATTTCGTCAGTATCCCTTGTTTGAGCAACAACATCCTCCATACTTGGAAAATTATCAAGGTAAAGAATATCCCTTGAATGAAACGACACATGGGACTCGTACACTCTTGATCTAATAGGGGGTGGAGCATGCTCCCTCATCAAATCAGGTCTAACATTCTCTTCCTCTTCATCATCACCCTCATCAGGGAAGGGTGTGTCATCTCCGGACTCATCGACATTGTTTTCAAAATCACTGTTCTCTTCCTGACTCTATGCATCTTCTATATCCCGATTAAATATGTCGTCTTCGGAAATTGAGTCAAGATAGGACGTTCAAGTTGCTCGTTTTCACTGCACAACCAAAAAAATAATGAGTTACTCAAATTGATAAATACTTCACATATAGCTATATCACTTCACTTACAAATCGTAATATGTTGACATCCCATGATGGACATTATCCTATTGGTGATGAATTCCGGATATACCACCATGATCCAACACACCAGTACTACGCATATCAAATGGGCATTGGTTCATAACTTGTAACATTCATATTTAGCCAGTACCCCCTCTGGAATATATGTAATGACCTGGCCGGTCGTTCCGTGATATTAACCTTGTTTTCCCTGTTTCTGCGTTATCATGTGTTGCTTAGCCTAATTATGTTGTGTTGGGTCGGTTGGTTCGGGTTCAGATTGGTCGTGGTGAGAATTGAGACACTTAGTCTCTTAAATAGGATGAATAGTTGGAAAAGTCAACCAGGAGTTGACTTATAAGTAAACAACATAAGAATGTGGATTCCAGAAGTTGAAACAGGTTCGTAGTGTCATTTTGGATGTTTTTGCAAATTTTCAGGTCAATCGGACGTGTTTTGGGTTATTTCAGCATCATTGGCGAAATATAGGAGTTTCTAAGTTCGTAGGCTTGAACTCGAGGTGAATTTGGCGTTGTTTTGAGTGTTTTGAAGGCTCGACTAAGTTTTAATGAGGTTATGGGATGTGTTGGCAGGTTTGGTTGAGGTCCCCTGGGCCTCGGGTGAGTTTTGGGGGTGTTAACAGACCAATTCGTGGCTTTAGACTTGGCAGAATTGCTGGTGTGGTTGCAGAAAATTCTTGTTCATCACATTCGCGGTGGGGTCCCGCGTTCGCGAAGAGAAAATATGGGAGATAGAATTTTTGCTCTATGCGTTCGAGAGGAGAAGGACGGGAACGCGGAGGTTGGGGGAATTGTTCAATGCGTTCGCGATGGGTAGCCGGCCACTGGGAACCCCAGGTCCCTTGGTCTATGCGTTCGAGATGGGTGGAATGCGTTCGCGAAGTCTTGAGGGTGCTGAAGCTTCGTGTTTGCGAAGCGCTGGCCGCGTTCGCAAAGAGTAATTTTTGAGGCAGGCTTGATTAGCCTACGCGGATGCGAGAGTTTGGCCGCGTTCACGTAGAAGGAATAACTGGGCAGAATATTTTAAGTTCAAAAACGAGGGTTTAGTTCGTATTTTCAAACACCCATTAGAGAGCTCGGGAGAAGGTGAAATTTGAGGTGATTTTCAGTGGAGTTATTGGGGTAAGTATTCTTCACTCAGATTTGGTTTAATTTCATGATTTAGTCTTGAATTTTATCATTTAATTTGAGAAATTAGAATGGAAATTGGGGAAAATGGGAGAAAAGTTTGAGAATCTTTTAGGGATTTAAATGGGAAATTGAGGTCGTATTTTGATGAATTTGATATGGGTAGACTCGTGAGGGAATAAGGATTCTTGTGACGTGATTTTTATCAAATTCCGAGACGTGCGCCCGGGGATCGAATTTGGCCAATTTTGAGATTTTTGGTTAATTTTGATAATTTTTGAATGGGCTTCGTTCCTTAGCATATAATAATGATATAAATCTGATTTTGGCTAGATTTGGATCAATCGGAGGCCGAGTCTAGATGCAAGGGAATTGTGGTCTAGGAGTTTAGCCAGTTTGAGGTAAGTAACGTTTCCAAACTTGGTTTTGAGGGTTCAAAACTCCAAACTATATGCTATATGCTTATAATTTAAGTGTCTCACATGCCAAGTGAGGGCGTGCGGGCGTGCACCGAGTGCTTTGCGGCCTAGCTCATCCCATGGCACCGTCTAGTAGCTATACGGACTGATATCCGCACTGTGTTTAATGTAGTTAATGTGGACATTCTAGAAATCATGCTAAGGCTTCACGCCAAAAATGCTGAGACCCGAGTGGTCCTATATTGCTGTCTCCTTATGTGTTTTTATTGACTTATATTTACTCAGTCCTGTTATAGCATATCATACCATGTCTCAATCTCGGTAATTGTTAATCTTGTACATTATCATAGATTCGGGCTAGTTCATGCATCTGTGAGCCCATGTGAGCGAGACGTGAGAGTGATGACTGAGTAAGGACGAGAGCCTGTTATTGAGAGACAATTATGAGATCAGACTGCACACTGCAGCGATATTATGATTATGCCTTCGTTGGCTTGTTATAGCGCTTGGGCTAAAAGGAGCCCCTCCGGAGTCCTTACACCCCCAATAAGCGCATTGATATTGAGGAATGAACCTTTCCTGGACATGGATCATGTCCGAAGTTTATGATATGTGAGGGATGGATCGTCCCCGGACATGGATCTTGTCCGAAGTTGATGATATGTAAGGGATGGATCGTCACTGGACATGGATCTTGTCCGAGTGTCGTACTCCGGAGATGGATCTTCTCCGTGGGGCTGGATTGGCCTTTCCTCAGTACCGCGTGACTACGGTCACTGGTGTTTATGCATATTCCGGGATGGATCTTCCCTGGGCCTGAGAGCCATATACTGCACTTAGTGGATTTCTGTGTGAGAGTTGTGAGCACTATGTGCATTTCCACACTGTTCATATATATATATATATATATATATATATTGGCATGTACAGTATACTGAGTTATACATGGGAATACTGGTCATACCTGGTATATTTTGTTTCATTATCTGATAAAACTGTGAACATGTATAATTTCTGTATGATGTTTAATATAATTGCTGAGGTTTAGTCCGTCACTACTTCTCAGCCCATAGTTTGGGTTCGGTACTTCTGAGTTGGTGTACTCACGTTACGCCTTGCACCTTGTGTGCAGATCCAGATACATCGGGACCCAATAGTGGTTGCAGAGTGATTGTCAGAGTTTCTTTCGGAGTTGTCGAGATAGTAGTTGGCGATCGCATCCTCGTCTTCTCCTTCTTTACCTTCCTGTCGCATTTTTATTATTTCAGACCATGTTGTCTATTTTGTAATTTGACATTCTTATGTTGTAGTAGCTCATGACTCGGTGACACTAGATCTAGGTTGGTTTAATTATGTTTTTTTAATGATGTTTAACTTCCAAATGGATTATTACTGGCACTTTTGCCACTGAATGTATCAATTTTCTGAAAAATAAATCTTTATTTAAACAAAAGGTGTGGCTTAGCTGATTCCACAACAGGCGCCATCATGACCGGGTGTTTTGGGGTCGTGACAAGTTGGTATTAGAGCTCTAGGTTATGTAGGTTTCACCAGTCATGAGCAGTTTTAGTAGAGTCTTGTGGATCGGTACTGAGACGTCTGTACTTATCTTTGAGAGGCTACAGAACCGTCGTGCGAATCTATTGATTCTAGAAACTAAACTTCTGTTGTTTCATTCTCTCACAGATGGTAAGGACACGCACTACCGATCAGGGTGACCAGACACCAGTTAGTCCCGTGAGAGGTCGAGGCCGTGGTATAGGGAGAGGTACAGCCCGCGCAGCAGCCGTGGCAGTACTTGTGGATCCTCCAGTTTTTCCAGACCAGGTCCCAGCCGCTGATGTACTAGTGGGGCCGGCTCAGGCACCAGTAGTGCCTATTCTGATTCTGGGTTTTCAGGAGACTCTGTCCCAGATTCTGACGGTGTATACCAGTCTAGCACAGGCAGTTGTTGTTTCTACCATAGCCACTACTTCTCAGGTCGGGGGAGGCACTCAGACTCCAGTTGCACGTACACCTGAGTAGGTTACTCAGGGGCTCCAGACACCGGGGGGCAGCTCAAGTCCAACCGGTTTCCCCAACCCAGGATTTTGTGGTCCCAGCTATGGCAGACGATGAGCAGCGCAAGTTGGAGAGATTCGGTAGACTTTAGCCTCCGACTTTCAGTGGTACTGAGGGCGAGGATGCCCAGGGCTTCTTAGACAAGTGTTAGAGGATTCTTCGCACAAAAGGGATATTGGAGACCAGTGGGGTCCCGTTTACTACCTTCCAGTTCTCAAGAGTTGCACTCACTAAGTGGGAGGCTTACGAGAGGTATAGGCTTGTTAATGCAGCTCCCCTTACCTGGCATCAGTTCTCCATTCTCTTCCTGGAGAAGTATGTACCGTAGTCTCGCAAGGAGGAGCTGCTCAGGCAATTCGAGCAGTTGCGTTAGGAGGACATAACAGTGATGCAGTATGAGATGAGGTTCTCTGAGTTGGGCCGTCATGCTATCTGGCTAGTTCCCACGGACAAGGAGAGGATCAGGAGGTTCGTTGATGGCCTCACTTATCAGCTTTAGATTTTTCTGGCCAGGGAGTGGGTATATGGTGCTTCTTTTGAGGAGATGGTTAACAATGACAGAGATATTCCATCAGTTCGCCGCCAGGAGCGACTCGAGAGGGCGGACTAGAGGATATGGTAGTTCTCGCGCCCCTCTTTTATGGCGGAGATCGAGCTTATGACATTCTGACAACTCCGTTTAAAGGAAGAGGGTTAAAAGAAGAGTCGCCACCTAATGGTTTTTAAGGTGCGTTAGGGCACCTAGAGTAATTAACTCATGAGACTAGTTGCATTACCAGAGATTGGGTAAGGGCTTGAAGGTATCCCAAGGGGAAGGTATTAGGCACCCCTGAGGATCCACAACTGTGGTTCCCGGCAAAATGGTTTTCGTGAATTTTGGACAATAAGCAAATAACAAGTAAGGCTCACATAAGAGGGGATTCCAAATAAGTATTGAGGTTATTAAAATTAGAAAGAAACCAAAATAAAAATTTGAGAGAAAAGATGTCCTAGGTTTAAAGCAATATGGATCACATCAATGCAATACCCGATAGACACTCCTTTGAGAGGGGCTACACGTGGTATTAGCGCACCGGTTATCATATCCATATTCTACCCTTTCCCACCCCGTGAAGGTAATTAAAACGTGTGATGGTCACGAATTCTATTGTGTGCTATTACCTATCCCATCCTATCAGTCCAGGGGGAGGTTAGGACTACTATCCTAAAAGGGAAGTACTAGGCTCACCCCTAGATTTAAAGGACAAGATTCTCAGCCACATGCAAAAAAAATTAGGACTGCAGGTATGGGGAAACACATACAGGCAAATATGAGGCTCAAATATTCATCCACAAGTTATGCATATAATTAGCACGACTAAAACACAAGTAGGGTCTTTTAAAACTTCAGAACCTAGGCATGATATCTGGGAAATAATGTGATAACGAGGAAGTTTTCTTACTGAATTTTAGAGAAGGGATTTTACCAGTTTCCAACTATTGATTCCTAACTTGTTATTAGCCAAAACAATATGCATAAAGGGGTCTATTTCAGTTTTAACAAGTTTAATACCTAAGGTTTGCCTAGGCTCACTAAAAATAAACTGCTCCAGTTATACTGCTCTAAGTGTCCAGTTTTTAGAAAAAAACAGTTGCTAAATGGAGGTGAATCTTTTTTTTTAATCAGGCTAGAGGTATAAGAGGATATGAATGCAATCCTAAAAGGCATGGTATCTAATGCAAACAAGGTGCAGGGTAATGCAAGACCTACACATGATGTTCTAAATGCATATGCATTCAGGGTCAGAACTTATTTTGGAAAGATCTATTTATTAACACATTTAAAGCAGAATACGGCAGTTTCACAGATAACCAATTCTTTATTAGTTTCTGAACCTAATACATGATTTTCTATGTGTTCGTAGCAAAGTATACAGTGATGAAAAGTATATTTTAACACAGGATTTGGCATAAGTAACATGCTGAAAATAATATCCTAAGGGACATGGTTTCTAATGCAAGATTTGATGGTTGTGAATGTTATCATTAGCCTAACAAAACAGGATTTTCTAAAGTGATGCATTTATTGAAGATGAGAATACTAAATCATTAATGTTATAACAACCGCTTTTTGTTGTTTTTTTTCATCCTATGAACATGATTTCAAGTGAATATAAGTATGATGAGATGCTGAAAGAAATAAACCTAATTATCATGGTATCTAGTGCATGCGTGACATGTTATCCTAAGCATGGTGACTATTGCGCATATAGGAAAAATTAAACCTATAGGCATGATTTCTATCCATGACTATACTAAGCATGCATACCCCACCCATTTCACTATCCAAACCCCATAATCGTTTTTACAATTAGTTATTACAGACCAGCGTTGCACGAATTACATAATTAAATAAGAAAATTAAGAAGTTACACTATAGGGAGCCTACCAGTAGGCCCAAGTCTCCAGGTCCTTAATGCCATATGCCATAACCTTTCATAACCCGGGTGTGTCAGAGTTCCTAAGGACCTCGGAGGATTCCAGGCAGTTCTCACACCCAGGTACCCTAGCCAAGAATGAGTAAGTGTAGTGTGGGATGCCAGCCTTGTGTGTCAGAGTTTAGTGGTTACTCAAATGGTCCCCAAAGCAAAGCTCACACGAAGGGGGCTCAACTTAAGAAACTATGAGTAGAGTGAGATGTGCTTCATAATTTGGGAAGATTAAGAAAACAGTGTAGAAAAGCAGTTTGAAAAGAATGGGGACTTGTAGTAAAGATCAGCCTTTTCAAAACAAGGATTCAATTGTTGAAAACAGTTTACAACTCAAAACCAACGAGACCAGCATCACATAGAGGACCAAGGGTGGTCCAGCAATCACAAACAAGGGGAAGGTTTGAGGGACAAATACACAGCCTGTGAGGCAGGCAACTTCACACATAGGCACATAATCAAAGGATTTCTAAGGGATCAGGGGATGTCAAGGATATGACTTAAGTGTCAAATTAGAGAAACATATCAACCAAACAACTAACATCATTACTAAGTTAACATATTAGTCACATGCATAGAGATGCATATAAAGAACAGAGGCTGAGTGCAGAGAGACATATTAAGCATTCAAAGTAAAGTGAAAATAGACATATGAAAGAGATTCATAATTCTAAGTGCATGTTGAACAGAAGAACCACAAGTAGAAGCATATAAGAAATACAAGGAACTGAACTATCAATAAACACATATTGGTTTGATGACTGAAGCTTAAATCAGGACATACCAGTATGATGAAGAAAATAGTAATGTAAGCAAAGATATGAGATGCACAGTAGTCAGCCTTGGCTTATAGCCGGCTCACTTAAAGTAATAGCAAATAACGCAGAAGAGAGGATGAAGAATGTATGAAACTCTTTTGTTTTTGTGAAATAGAGAATGCACATATCAGTTTTGTATCTATGTCTGTGTGTGTAAGAGAGTTTTGAACAGTCTCTTGTTCGTGTCATGCTAAGAAGAGAGTAGAGGTATTTAATAGTTTAAAAACAGGCAGAAGAATAAGTTAAGAAGTACTAATTTAATCACAATTATGGTAATAAGGCCAACTAGAATCAATTAATGCCAGGACTCCCTTTAATTAGGGAGTCACAGTTTCAAACGGACACAAACTGTGCTAAACAAGGAAAGCAATCAATCAGAAACCGATTTTACCACAATAGGGGTAGTAAAAGTATATGACATGCAATTAGGACTAAATAAATAATACACAATTAAGGAAAATGTATATTAAACAATTGACAACATGTTTATGTATATGGAAATAGGCATAATACAATTTAATTCTAGACATTAGTCAAGAGAATTTCGAATGATATTCGAAATTATAGAGAACCAACACCAATTAAGGAGAGTATCACACAAGGAAATAATTTGAAAATTTGTAAAGCAGCATCATTTAAAGGGAAATATCCCAATGATTGAGGAAAATCAAAATCAGTAAAGGACATGGAGTAAAATTTTAATAAAGCTTTAGTCAAATAATACTGGAATATCATATGTTATGCAAGAATTAGAAATTCCCTAGGTAAAGTAAGAATCACACAAGTTCAGAGACAAGCACTAACGTTGAACATGATATAAGCAAAGAGAACCCAATCAGAGGCCCTAATGAGCAACAACAGGGTAAAATCACAGAGAAGCTTAAACATTCATGAGAATAAGAGTTCGTGCATTTAAACAAGCATATCAGTTAAAGATGAACTTAAAATTTAGGGAAAATTAGGGTTTTCAGTAAAGTAAGTTAAAAATGAAAGAAGACTTTGAATAAATCGTTGAATCATAGAATGACATTAAAATAGAAGCAAAAAATCATTTTTGAAAAGGGGGTTATGAAACACTAATTTTGAGACGGAAGGTCGTTAAGAAATAGGAAGGTTTTCAAAGGAAACACATGTAAAAAGCTTCGTAATATACATAGATCTAAGGCAGTTCTAGAAGAAATCGAAAGATATAAGGAGTTAGGGTTTCGTTGAACCCAGAGAAACAAGAAAAACCTTAAATATGTCACCGATTTTAACCGGAAAAGTCGTAGTTCTTACTCAGACGACCGGAGATGGCCGGAAGTGGCATGAGGACCATGAGAGGCGGTGAACCGCTCCAGGTTCGCCTGAGGGCCTTAGGATGCCATTAGACCGGTGAAAGGTGAACAAATAACCAGGAGATGATGTGAAGCCATGGTTTCCGGTGAGGGAACCAGCCGGAGAAGATGAACCAGCCTCATCAGAAGAGGGAAGCCAGGGAAGATTCTAGAGAGAACTAGAAAGAACCAGAGAGAGATAGAGAGAGAACGAGAGCCAGAAAATGAGGGGTCGGAGGGGGATGGGAGGGGGGGGGGGGTAATTGGGTTTAATTATGGAAAGGGATATCTGGGTCGTTGATCTAATTTGATCAACGACTCAGATTGATTTGGAGCTGGGCCGGGTATGGGATTGGTTTGGGCTCGGTAGAGAATGGTTTAAAGGGTCAGGTGGTTTGGTTTTTGATTTTGGGTTATAATTGAAATTAAAAGTGGCTACTTGTTAAATACCCCTTAAAAATAGATAAAACTAATTAATAATAATAGGTAATAATTGTATAAAAATGGAATTAATACTATATAAGTTAAAATTAAGGTAATTAGCTAATATTAAAACACAAAAATGACTAATTATTAATTTAAATAGTATAAAATGTACGATTATGCTACAATTGCAAAATTGTTGTATTTATAGCTAATAATGCCAAATTGGCTAATTTATGAAATAATTAAATCTTAATAGGAAAAAAATGGTGCATTGAGCTGAGAAATATTTTGAAATTAGTAAACAAATACAATTATGCATAGTTATTGAATAAAAAATATTGAATAAGTTGGAATATAAATTAATTAAAATATGGGAAATTATGGGAAAATGCCAACTATTATAATAAGTGATTTTGAAGGTATATATGCAAGTTTGAAAATAATTTGAGGAAAAATTGGGTATCAAAAGCTGCCCCTCTTTACCCGGAAAGGATGAAAGAGTTGTCGGGTAAAGATATGATGGCCAATTTTGATCGAGTGGAAATAACATGAAATATTTAGGCCGTACCCTGGCTTCTGAGCTGCCTACATATCCCTGGTTTTACAGGAATCAGGCTGTATGTAGTTCAGGAGTCAACGGTGAAGTTTTATAAGGACGGACGCAAGGTGCAAGGTAAGGTGAACAAAATGGCCTTCGGGGTGGTCAGGAGAACTGGAGTGGGTCTGCTCTTGCCTGGCTGGCTGTTCCTAGCCGGATTTCCTGCAAATGAATAAAAAACATATATTGCGCGTAATTTAACATGATGCAAATTCCCATTGGACTATGAATGTTGTCTTTGGACGGTTGAGGATGACGTCCTTAGACCATGATGTCTTGGGCCATGAATCGCTTGATGCAGGATTCGCAGGCTATGAAATGATGTTCTCAGGCCATGAGGATGGTGCCTCCGAACCATGATGCCTTTGAATAATGATATGTAAACTGATAAAAGAGATCCTCAGGTCATGACATGGTGTTCTCGAGCTATGAAGATGGTGCCTCCGAACGATGACGCCTTTGGATAAGTTGACGATATTTCAGCCCATGAAAACGCAATAGTATGATGCTAACAAGACAGAGCTTAGTCTTGCGAATTAAAGGGGCAGAGCTTAGCCCGAAAGGAAGCAAAGTAATGATGACAGAGATAGTGATTTCTTTGAAAAGTAAATGGGAGGCCGCGTTTAGCCTCGGAAGGCATAACGGTAACCTTATGCAATAAGTAAAATGCAGACGGGGACAACGTTTAGTTTCGGAAGGCAGAAAGGTAGCCTTATGCAAGAAATAAAATACAGATGGAGACAACGTTTAGTGTCGAAAGGAAGAAAGGTATCCTTATGCAATGAAGATGCAGAAATAAAATGCATATATTTATCTGGTGATAGATTGCGGCACTGTGATTGTTGTGAGTGTTATGATAATTGAAGCATCGTTTGTGCTGGAAATAACTGTCGATCATGTGTGACGAGTTTGAGGAGCATGTCTTTGAGCACTGTATGCCCTTTGAGTGGATAATATGGTTTTTGGGGCCTTGGCCACCTTTGTGCCTGCATCCAAAGAAAAATAATGAGTTATGTAAAGGGAAAGGTTAGTTCGCATTCCCGCTGGCCTTGCTTGACTTGTCTGCTTGAAGATGATACTATCTGTATCGTTGGGGGGTAGCGTTTGCTAAACAAGTTGTTTCAATTATGCATGATTTTGCAAAAGCATAATATAAGCCTATAATTTAAAAAATAGTTTTAAATGAACCGACGAACGTGAAGCGGTTCGAGACATTGCAACCTCTTGCTACAGAATCCTCAAAATTCTGCACTAGTTTGATAGGTGAATACTTCTGACTGTTGCTTGTGCGGGAATCGGTTGAACTTGCATCAGAATTTTGAGGGTCCTCCTCAAAATTCTGGCCCAGTTGGCTGGGTGAATGCTTCTGGACTGCTGCTTGCTTCAGAATTTTGAGGGTCCTCCTCAAAATTCTGCCCCAGTTTCCAATTGCGGGGAAAAATAAAATTTTTATTGAATTGTGACCGAACCCATAGGGCTGCCTACGTATCCCCTCTTAAACGGGAATCAGGTCAGGCGTAGTTCAATTTACATTGTTGATAAAAGCATAAAGAGTTACATATAGTAGCGCTTGACTGCATCTGAATTGATTGGTTTCGGCCAAGCTTCTCCATCCATTTCCGCAAGTATGAGTGCCCCTCCTATCAGCACTCTATGAACCATATACGGACCCTGCTAGTTAGGAGATAACTTTCCTTTGGCTTTGTCTTGATGTGGAAAGATTTTCTTTAACACCTGCTGCCCTGGCGTGAATCGTCTTGGCTTGACTTTCTTGTTGAAGGCTCTGCACATTCTGTTCTGGTAGAGTTGACCATGACAAACTGCGTTCATTATCTTTCCTTCTATGAGAGCTAGTTGCTCATGACGTCTTCTTACCCATTATGCGTCTTGAGATCAGCTTCTTGTATGATTCTCACAGATGGAATTTCAACTTCAGAAGGAATAATAGCCTCTGTACCATAAACCAACATATAGGGAGTTGCCCCGGTTGATATGCGGACTCTGGTGCGATACCCTAATAAGGCAAATGATAATTTCTCATGCCACTGCTTGTGCCTTTCTATCATCTTCCTTAGTATCTTCTTGATGTTCTTGTTGGTGGCCTCCACGGCTCCATTCATCTGAAGTCTGTAAGCTGTGGAATTCTTGTGTTTGATCTTGAAGGTTTCACACATTGCTTTCATCAGGTCACTGTTGAGATTAGAACCATTTTCGGTGATGATTGACTCTGGAATTTCGAACCGACATACAATGCGGTCGTGGACAAAATCAGCTACAACTTTCTTAGTAACTGCTTTGTAGGAGGCTTCTTCGACCCATTTAGTAAAGTAATCAATGTCAACCAGAATAAACCTGTGTCTGTTGGAGGCGATAGGCTCAACGGGTCCAATGACGTCCATGCCCCAGGCGGCGAACGACCATGGCGAGCTTGTTGCATTAAGCTCACTCATTTGTACTTTAATCATATCTCCATGTATATGACAGCGGTGGCATTTTTGGACATACTGGATGCAGTCACTCTCCATGGTCATCCAGAAGTAACCGGCTCTGAGTATCTTCTTTGCTAAGACAAAACCGTTAATATGCGGACCACAGGTCCCTGCATGAATTTCCTCCAGTAATTTTGATGCTTCCTTTGCATCGACACACCTTAATAACCCCAGGTCGGGAGTCCTCCTATACAGGATTCCTCCGCTATGAAAGAAATTGTTGGACAATCTCCGAAGTGTGCATTTCTGAGTGGCATTTGCAAGCTCTGGGTATTCTCCTTTTGCCAAGTATTCCTTGATATTGTGGAACCAAGGATTTCCGTTGGCTTCTTCTTCGACATGGACACAGTAAGCTGGCTGATTATGGATTTTCACCGGAATAGGATCAACGAAATTCTTGTCTGGATGTTGAATCATAGAGGACAACGTAACAAAAACATCAACGAACTCATTCTGGATTCTAGGGGCATGCCGCAATTCTATCCTTGTGAACCTTTTTCTCAATTCCTGAACATGATGCAGATAGGGTAGTATCTTGGAATTCTTGGTTTCCCATTCTCCCTGCACCTGATGTACTAATAAGTCTGAGTCACCAATCACTAGCAGCTCCTGGACGTTATGTTAATGGCCATGTTGAGCCCTAAGATACAGGCCTCATATTCAGCCATGTTGTTGGTGCAGGGAAATCTTAGTTTGGCGGATACTGGATAATGCTAACCGGTTTCTGATACTAGGACTGCTCTAATACCGACTCCCTTGAAGTTTGCTGCTCCATCAAAGAACATCCTCCAACCGTCGTAGGATTCTGCAATGTATTCTCCTACGAATGATACCTCTTTATTAGGAAAATACGTTTTCAGGGGTTTCTATTCTCCGTCCATAGGATTCTCAACAAGATGGTCTGCCAATGTTTGTCCCTTGACAGCCTTTTGAGTTACATAGATAATGTCGAACTCGCTCAGAAGGATTTTCCACTTGGCTAGCTTGCCAGTGGGCATGGGCTTCTGAAATATGTACTTCAATGGATCCATCATTGATATAAGATATGTTTCGTAGGCACAGAAGTAGTGCCTCAGCTTCTGAGCAACCCAAGTCAAAGCGCAGCAAGTGCGCTCCAATAAAGAATATCGGGCCTCATACGGAGTGAACTTCTTGCTGAGATAGTAAATGGCCTGCTCTCTTCTTCCTGTTTCATCATGTTCCCGAGAACGCAATCGGAAGCCCCATCTAACACTGCAAGGTAGAGCAATAGAGATCTACCTGGCTCAGGCAGTACCAAGACCGACGATGTTGACAAATACTCCTTGATTCTGTCGAAAATTTTTTGACAATCCTCGGTCCACTTAGTTGCAGCGTCCTTCTACAACATCTTGAAGATCGGCTCACAAATGACTGTAGACTGCACTATGAATCGACTGATGTAGTTAGGCCTCCCTAAGAAGCTCATAACATCTTTCTTGTTCTTTGGTGGTGGTAGTTCCTGAATGACTTTGACTTTTGACGGATCCAATTCTATTCCCATGCGGTTTATAATGAACCCCAGTAATTGCCAAGCAGGAACCCCGAATGCACACTTTGCGGGGTTTAGCTTCAAATTGTATTTTCTCAACCTGCTAAAGAACTTCCTCAAATCCTCCATGTGGTCAGCAAATTTCTTTGATTTGATAATGACGTCATCCACATATACCTCGATCTCTTTGTGAATCATGTCGTGGAATATGGTAGTCATAGCCCTCATGTAGGTGGACCATGCATTCTTTAGACCGAATGGAATCATCTTATAACTGTATATTCCCCATGGTGTAATGAACGCCGTTTTCTCAGCATCTTCTTCATCCATCCAAACTTGATGATAACCAGTGAAGCAATTAACAAATGACTGTAATTCATGCTTGGCGCAATTGTCAATTAGGATATGTATGTTTGGCAAGGGGAAGTCATCTTTCGAACTGGCCCGGTTGATATCCCGGTAGTCGACACAGACATCTTTCGAACTGGCCCGGTTGATATCCCGGTAGTCGACACAGACTCTGAACTTCCCGTCCTTCTTTGGTACTGGCACAGTGTTGGCTAACCATGTTGGGTATTAAACTACCCGAAGAACTTTGGCATTGATCTGATTGGTAACCTCTTCTTTGATCTTCAAACTCATGTCAGGTTTGAACTTTCTGAGCTTTTGCTTTATCGGTGGACATGTCGGATTAGTCGGTAACTTGTGGGCCACAATAGACGTACTTAGACCCGTCACGTCATCGTATGACCTGGCGAATATATCTCCATACCTCTTTAGAAACTCTGTGTACTCTTTGTTCTCTGATGATGATAAATGAATACTGATGCGTGTTTCCTTGACGTTCTCTGAATCCCCCAGATTGATAACCTCAGTCTCGTCCAGGTTGGACTTGGGTCTGTTCTAAAAGTTCTAAATTTCCTTGACAATCTCGTCGGGTATATCATCTTCCTCTGAATCAATGTCTGTTTGTTGCATTTTCTCATTGCATGTCACAATCATCGGTTCATCTAGACACGTAATAGTAATGTTGTATATATAAAGTAATGAGAGAAAAACAGTAACAAGAAATATCGGATTCTTAAGGGAATTTAGAAGATGCTTTAATAAATTGAATAACTGTTTTGAACATTGAAGATCTTATTGCAGGAATTGAAAATGCAGAAAAGGAAGAAAAATAATTTAGTAAATAAAACAGTAAATAATGCTCATTTTTAGCCTTGCTACCCCGAGGCTCGGCGGGCTTTAGTGGTCCTGATAGACCAGTTCTTGAGATATGTTCCCTTGCTTACTGTCTGTATGGAAGGTCCTTCCTCCCCCTCCTCCTCGAGAACAACACAACAATCCATCTCTTCGTCCTCTAAAAACAAATCTCTCATCGCTGCCAGTGCTTCCTCTTCATCTCATCCATAGATGATGTCGGCCTGCTTGAAGGTCTGCTCCAGATAATGTATCGGCTACTCCTGGAGGTAGTGATGGCCGCGCCATGGTGGCCAAAATTTGATCATGCTCAACTATGTCTTGTAGAAGACTAAGCGGGCGTTGCAAATATAAT
>ML316281.1:0-103357 GCA_005239505.1 Nicotiana paniculata | reverse complement strand
ATTTCCCATTCACCCATTTTAAGCATTAATATATCATTAATTACTTAAAATCCCAACAGTTTCCCTATGCAACTACAAATGCATAGGTTCGTTCTTCCCGCATTTGCTCGTTCATATAATCTTTATAGAAAGTTATGGGTTAGCTGTTAATCGAGTGTTTTGTTATAAAATAGAAAAATCATATCGAAATGGTATGTTACCTGGTATTTATTATTACAAGGAATAAAAAAAATTATATTAAACCCCATACAATTATCAGGTTATTTGTCATGACTTAGTTGTATAAAGTTATTGAATGGCGAAACATTAGATAGTTAAAATTATTTTGATGATATTATATATATTAATAATAGTATGTCATTTGTAAATACATAATATTACGACCAACCCAACATATCATGGTTAAATAATTTAATATGGTGAAAATCTGATCAAGTGATAGAGGTATATGTATAGATATATGTCATAATTTGATGTAAACACTTTATACAAACAAATTTTTACTGTTATCAATTGCTACGTATTCTACCGAGTTGGAGCGCATTTCAGGAACATTTTGAATTTTGAATACTGTCCAGGGCTCCTAAATCTTTAGCTGCCTGCAACTCCAAGGTTGAAGATAGAAATGTCGGTTCTCTTATTCTTATAAATGAGGACCAGTATTTTATTGGTTTGAAAGACCCTCTGCCTTGGATTCTGCATGTCTTTAAGATTCACCCCAACTAGTACTCCTGGTTAAATTAAATTAAATTCCAAATTTACAAGTGATAATTGAAAAATAATCATAATTTCAAAAGTAATCAAAATTTAGTTACTTTTTATATAAAAATAAATTTGAACGAATACATTATTCAAAATCCGAAAAATATTTCAACATAATATATATATATATATATAAACTAGAGTTCCAGCATAATATTAGAAGTTCATACACAGGTATTCCCGTTTTCAGTATAATATACATGGAACTTTCCGTGTGCTGAAGTTTCAGCATAATATGATGGAAGTTCATACACAAATGCTTCAATCTCCAGTATATTAGACTGGAACTTTCCCTATGCTTGAGTTCCAACATAAAATACTAGAAGTTTATACACAAATGCACAATCTCCAATATAAATAGTGATTATTCATCATTAACTTTACCAGAATATTAACTATTTTTCATTTACAAGTCGAAAAACTGGCTAGCGTGATACTTTTGTATTATACTGGTAAGTTAAAAGTTGTGGGGTATAGTTGAAAAAATGTACTCCCGGCTCATTTGTCTTAACTGTTTAATTAACTTCATCCAATATATTTGAACTAGTAACGGACAGTTTTACAATAAATGCCCAAAGACAACATACAAAAACAGAAACATCATCACGTGAATCTGATTACTTGTTTATACTGAAACAAGTAGCTCTCTACAAAGAAATCCATTAATAAAATCAGATAATTACAGGGATCAATTTCAAGCACTCATCACCGTTTGCCTTAGTCGATGCGACGCACCATTGCAATCCGTACTTTTGTGACATTTGATATCGTTTTCCCATAAATATATATTTCTGTGAATTTGTTATACATCTATTTTAATTCTATATATATCCGCCTCTTTCATTAGAACAAAAATAAAACAAAATCAACTCTTGAAAAGTTGCAATGCAATGTGATGCAAAACTTGATTCTTCTATAAGTTTTTTATTTTTAGCATCCTCCGAGAACTTCTTACAAATTGTAGTCCTGGAAAAGAACATTACAATAAGCAGGTTAAGGACCAAGGATTGAAGACCAATCACATATGGGGTATTATTATTTTTAGCTCGTGCCACAAGCTTCTGCTAGTCGAAAAAGTATATAAAATTTATTTAATTTTTGCATATAACATATAAAAAATATATATAAATTTTATATATTTTTTCGGTTATTATTTTTACAATGGCTACGGAGTATCATTTTTTCATCGGATATTTGCAATGGCCCACTTTAAGCTACAAGTTTCATATCCAAGCCCAACCAATGGAGCCCATATAAATTCACACTGTTGGATCCTCATCAACTGCGAAGCCCAAGAGGTTACTTGGGCCTCTCATCATTTAGCTTTACGCCATTTTAATTTAGGAATTTTTACATTCCTATACCATTTAGTAAATCTTATTACCCTCAATGTTTAAGGTTTGACTTAATTACACTTAGTATACCCAATTATCAATTTTATGTCATAATTAATTAAAGATCTAATTAATGGGACTATTTTTACTCCTTAATTAAAGGTGTCTGTATATCCCACGTTTCTCTCTCCTAAACTCTCACCCTCAGGCCTCACCCACGTTTACCCAGACACACGTTCTTTATACACATTTTCCCTCTTCTGAAACCACACAAACTTCCATTGCCCATTCTTTTAAATTCACAGAAAATTGAAGTTGATTCACCCATTTTACTTCAGTTAAAGTTCTTCAATGAAGAACAATAAAGCTTCGAAACGTAGTCATAAAAAAGTAACAGAAGATGATATACCCTCTTTTGATTTGGGTGTTTTATCACCAAAATCACCCAAAAAGCAGGGGAAATCTTCCCATGCAATTGTAGATACGACTCATAATCTTTCTCCCCGACAAACCAGAGCTGAAACGAGAACTAAACAGAAACATGATGTCGATGCTGGATAAACTTCTACGCCAGTGAAACAAGGGAAACGAAAAGGAAAAGAGTTATCGGTAGATGACGATTTTGTAGAAGAGGTGCCTAACCTTCGAACAGTAAAGAAAGCAAAGATGTCTACTTGTTCGAAAAATCCAAAAATGAAGAAACATTCAAAAAAAATACCCTAAAAATGTTCGGAAACATTCAGTAGTGAAGGTAAAAATTTATTAATTTCATTTCTAATTATTTAGATTGATTTAGGATGTTAAAATCTGTGTAATATGTGTTTTTAGACAATTGTAGATTAATTGTCTTAATTTTGAAGATTATTTGTAGTTTTGATGTTCTGCCTTTACATTTGTAGATATTTTGTAGTTTTTTTGTAATTATATTTTTACATTACTTGTAATATTTGTATTAGAATTGTAGATATTTTTGTTACTGGTTATTTGCATATTACGTGTTAAATTGTAGATATTATGTAATCCTTTGTAGTTATGTTGTAGATAATTTGTAGATGAATGTATATTTTTTAGGCAGTTTATTAATGTGAGATTATTTATTGTTTGTGCAGAATGAACACTTTTTTGCCCCACATAATTTTGATTATGGGGTGCTTAAATTCCACACATTGTGTGATCTAGTAATCCTAGCCAGATTAAAGAGTTTATGTCTCCAAATAGGTTGAAACTTTTTAAGAAGACGTGTTTTGGATACTTACTGTCTCTTCCCATTATATGCATGCAAAACCAGGCCATTCATCTTCTAATGAAGTATGAATTGACTTCATCCAATGAATTATATTTTTCTGTCCAGTTAAAGGGTGAAACGCTAAATTTTAGATTGAGGGAGTTTGCACTAATTACTGGTCTAAGATGTGTTACTCAGGTTACAGATTTTGGTTACTTCCAATTTTGTTAGAAAGATAATGAGTAGTTATTTTCCTAACAAATTAAGAGTGGAGAAGTTATATTTGAAACAGATAGTAACTAGTAGAACCTGAGTAAACGATGAGGATGCGGTGAAGTTGTGCATTCTTTATCTTTTAAAAATTTTCATTTGTCCTTCGGACAAAGACCATGTGGCTTTTGTAGATCAGTTTAGGTTCTATTTGGTAGAATCTGGGCAGTATGAGTCATACCCATGGGGTATTAAATCTTTCAACCAGTTGATGGAATCTGTTAGGCACAGACTAAATCCGTATGTACATTCTTATCTCATATGAGGATTCCCACTAGCAATGCAAGTATGGCTCTATGAATGTTGCTCTTCCATCAACATTGATCTAGCTACGAGGAGTTCTAACTCAATACCTCGCATACTATCATGGTCAACTAGTAAGGGGAAGATTTGGTTAGCGTTTGAAGAAAAAATGATAAAGCATGAATGGATAAAGGTAAAATATGTTTTTTATGATTATACATTTACCTTCACTATATCTACAATTATTCTACATTTTCTGCCTTAATCAAACTAATTGAGTTTTTCCTCATTCAGTTTACCAACCTAAGTGAATCTCCCAAAGAGATTGAGTTGATGTCTTTGCCAAACAAATTTGAGTACAAAGTTAAAGAGGCTAAACAAACATATGAGATTCCCAATACTGATCCTCCTACGTTGGAACCTAAACAAACAGATGGAGAAGAGGAGAAGGAGGCTATTGTTAAAAAGATTAGAAAATTAGAAAAAGGCATTGAGCAGGTAATATGTATACCATATTTTGATATATAGATATAAAATTGCATCTGTTTTGAATGTATGTTAAGACATATTATGCAGTTAACAACTTACTACAATTTTTGAAAAACATATAAAAAGACAAATACATATAAACTACAATATATATACAAAATATCTACAATGTATCTACATTTTATAAATTGTCTACAAAATATCTACAAATTTACAAATTCTGATATATGTTTATATATAATTGCATCTGTTTTTGAATGTATGTTAATACATATTATGAAATTAACAACTTACTATTTTGTAACATGTAGGTTGATGAAAAGCTTGAAGATTTTAGGAAAGCTGTCTTTGTAGAACTCGATAGCCTTCGAGTTCTGTGCAGACTGTTTTGCATTTGATAAACAGTAGAAATGAGCAAGATGATGCCAAGGTAAGATGCGACTTTTATTTATATAGAAAATCCATTTATGCCATATGAAAAAATATATACAAACTAACATAAAACATTCAGTTTTCTGGTAGTTCAACAAAAAATAATGACCAACAAAAAGACATGAACAATCAGCATTTTCAGGTCAATATTGGGAAACAAGTGCAGGCCATGCAAAACAAGTATCTACAAAATACCTACAAAGTATCTACAATTAGTTTTAGAATATATACAACATATCTACAATTATCTACAATATTCCTACATATATGCTAACTCTGTCAAGCCACCATTATACAATACGATTTAACATTTTTAATGGAAAAACAGCTCATGTTGAAGGTGCAATTGGTGAAGAAAATCTTCCAGCACATGGTGATTTATATACACATTTTGAAGGTGCAGCCGATGAAGAGAAAGCAGGTATCATACTGTTATTCAGATATATTTTTGTGTTGTTTGAATTTTTTAGCAGTTCTATTAAGTAAGATATGCATGGTGTTACAGAGATGGAAGATATGAATGCACAGTCCCCAATTCACGGGGTGACAGTAGAAGCTAAAAAGGAACATGTCAATGAGGAACATGACAATGAAGGTGCAGAGGCACAATATGTGAATCTAGGCGAAGGTGCAACTGATGAAGAGAAAGCAAGTATCATACTGTTATTCATATATATTTTTGTGCCATTTGAATTTTTTAACAATTCTATTAAGTAAGATATGCATGGTATTACAGAGATGGAAGATATGAATGCACAGTCCCCAATTCACGGGGTGACAATAGCAGCTCCCACAGAACATGTCAATGAGGAACATGACAATGAAGGTGCAATGGATGATTCAGAACAAACTGGAGCTGAGAAGAAGGGGGCTACACTGGATGATTTTGAGTTGCCTGAGAACTTATCCTAGTTGGTTAAGTTTGGTGAGCCTATACAAGATGATGCAACGCCTATGCATCCGGGTAGAACAAGGCAGCCGGGAAAGCATGCCCAATCACCATTTATTCCTCTATACAGTTTTGGTGGCAGCAGCTCGGTTGGACCTCAAATTTTCCTCCTCAAGCACCCCTTTACTAATGTTATTGGTGAATATGTAGATCCAGAGGTTTTAGATCAATTCAACAAGTGGTTATACCACGGTAGCGACAAAGGTTCAAAGAGGTTAGAATGCATAATTTGACACTTTTATTTCAGCATTTATCTTCTACATATTTAATTCATTCTCCATTTTTTTATATCTATTTGTTGTTACAGGAGGAAGGCTCAATATTCCATAAAGGATAACCAAATTAACCCTTGGTTAGACCTTGGAGTGGAAAAGGTTGATAAGAAGGACTGGTTCTTTTCCCTAGCTCACCCCGGACAAGTCCTCAATGACTAGGTAAGTAACCAGGAGTTTATTACCAAGACATGATTTGTAGATGCTTTGTCGTATGTTTTGTAGTTTAATTGTAGTTATTTTGTAGATATGTAGAATATTTGAAGATGACTTGTAGTATAAATTGTAATATGATGTAGACATAATTATAGGTGCTATGATTCTTATTTGTAGTATAATTGTATTTATGTTGTAGATTATGTATAACATAACAAGATTCACTTGTAGTATAAAATGTAGATATGATGGAGACATGATTGTAGATGATGTGTTCCATATTTGCAGTGTAATTGGAGACAAAGTGTAGCTATTTCTTATATTATTTGAAGTTGAATTTGTAGTTTAAATTGTAGAGCTGTTGTAGATATCACTGTAGATTTTTTGTTTCTTTTTTGTAGTTATATTGTAGTTTTATGTAATTATTTGAAGTTAACTTGCTGTTTAAATGACAACTATTTTTGGTTTATAGCACATTGGTGTTATAATATATTACTTAAGGAAAAGAGGCAAGTATGGTCCCCACAACAAGACCAGGTTTACCACAACAGATTGTTTGTTCAAGACCAGGATTGAACAAATTTATGAAAAGTTCATAAATTCTCCTCCAGAAAAGAAATATTCGGTTGTTAAACCCCAGGATGTTGTTGCAGAATATATATGGGGTATAGACTACTTGCAAATTTTCATGGGATGAAGTTGACTATGTCATCATGTCCGTCAACATTGTAGAAAAATTTCACTGGGTGTTGGGCGTTTTCGACATTACAGACAGGCAACTTTATGCGTATGATTCAATGGTCTCTTCACGCAATCATAAATTTGTTGAATCTTGTGTCGAAACGTTTTCTGTTATTATCCCTTTGTATTTGTCATGCACCGATTTTTATGGGAAGCGTAAAGACATCAACTTCAAGAATACAAAGGCTTACATTGAGAAACTTGTTACCGACCTTATTAACATTCAGTGGATAGTTGGAGAAATCCCACAGCAAAAAGAAGGATCGCTGTAAAAAAAATATTCTTTCTTTCTATACATTTAATTTTTTTTTGTTTCTAATCATTTGGTAAATATTATTTTTTTGCAGTGACTGTGGTGTATTTTTTGCTGCCTTTGCTGAATATGTTAGCCTTGGACAATTGTCAATCCCCGCAGAAGACCTTTCTGACATTGATCAACACCGAAGACGCTATGGAGCACTACTGTGGGATTATGCTACCAAGAAGTAGGAAAATAAGGCAATTAGTGAAAGTGAGGTGACAGGCAGATTGGCAAGGAGAAAGGGTGCACCTGCTTTGAGTGAGAAAACAAAAGTTCATAGGAAGAAGAAGTATTTTTTCTCTTTGATCCCACGCTCTTATCTTCCATTCGTTCTCTGATCGCTCATGTCTATGTATGAAACATGCAGCACAGTTGTTTCGTTGATGATAGTTTGTAGGAGAATGATAGTACACAAGTTTCTGAACAATTCTTTTGTGTTTTTATTGTAGCAGACTCGCACTACACTTACATTATCTTTTATTTTGTTAATTTCTATCCAGTTTAGTAGTTCACTTGAAAACAACCTGTTGGTTTTATTTTCACTTGTTGAATATTTAGAGTACTTGTTCTTCATTATTTTAATATATAAATCCTTGCCAACTGAATGTTTATACTGTTATTCTGTCAACAACAAAATATGTAGTTATTTTGTTGCTAGAATACAAATTATATACAAATAAACTATAAAATATCTACAATCTGGAAAACATCTTGCGTTTAAATTGTAGAAAATATTGTATATAATTTTGTAATTGAATCTGTATTTAATTTGTAGAAAACATTTAAGTGTTCAAGTTATCACTTCAAGTTAATTTAAAATATTTTTATAGTTGTATTTTGTAGATAAATTGTAGATAAAAATTAAACTACTATGGGAGGGACGATTGATATACTCAAAAAAAGTGTTAGATTATAGCAACTAATCATAAACAAATCAGTCTATGAAAGTATTATGTTAAAACAGAAAAAATTGAAGAAACTAACTACATTATGATTTTTAAACACACTAACAATTCTTTTGGAATACAACTGTCTACATGAAATTTATTTCTTTTTGGGCGCATTCTTGCTAGATCTTTTGTTATGCCCTTCACCTCCACAGTTGCCACATGATACCTTGTACTTCTTTGACTTTAGTTCATCATATGTTTTGTATCTTTCCTTTTGAGGTCTTCCTGGCTGCCTTTTCTCTCCCGTAGGTGGATTTACTACTTCATCAGATATATGTTGTGGTATATTCCATTTGCTTTCATCAGATAGGGGATTTAACGGTATTTCATATGTACGCAATAGGTTGTCCCTTGAGTAAAACGGAGAGCAATAGTTTTCATAAATTTCATTATGAGGCTTAAAGCTGCCAAAGCATGCGCACATGGAAGTTCATCAAGCTGGAACTGGCCACAGCTACATTTCTTGCTTTCAAGACACACAATGTACCTCTTCACACCATCTATCACAATATGGATATGATCTGTTGAAATCCTCACCTACAATTACATAACAAACAGAAAGAAAACTATTTACAATCATAAAAAATATATTAACTACAAATTATCTACAACTTATCTATAATTTATCTACAAATTATCTATAATCTACAAATTATCTACAATCGATCTACAAATTATCTACAATCTGGAAACACTGTATATTAACATATGTTTTTTCTGCACCAAATAAACAGATCTTACCCTAAGCTTCTGCGATAATGTTCTGTTGTTCTCCAATTCTTTGTTGAATTTGGACCCAAGGTATGTGAAAGTACCATTTGCCTTCAATAACTTCTCATTGGTCCAACGTTCAAGAAGAGTCCGCATATACTCTAATAGGTATAATATTGGCAGCTCACTTGCATATTTTGTTACAACATTCGATGACTCTGCAATGTTTGATGTCATAGTCCAAGTTATATTCACCATTGCATGTACTCTTGACCATCTATGATAGCTAATATCATATAGGTATGATTTAACACGCGGGTCTATCTCTTCAATATTCGACATCCTTTCATTAAATTCATCCAGAGTGTATGAACGTGCTGTAGCAAAGTACAATTCACTTAATTTTAGATGACCCTTCTTGAAATTTGCCCTTATATTTGTCCAAATATGCCACATGCAAGAGTACTGTGGCATGCCTGGATAGACAATTGATGTTGCCTTCAGGATACTCTCATTCTGATCTGAAACAACACACATTGAAGATCTTTCACCATATGCTTGCTTGAATTGCTCAAAAAACCACTTCCACGATGCGTCGTTTTCCGACTCAACCACAGCATATGCCAAAGGCAATATTGTACCTACATTATTAGTCAAAAAATAATTAATTAGCAGCTTTGAAAATACATATAAAAAGATAAATACATATAAAATACAATATATCTACAAAGTATATACAATGTATCTACATTTTATAAACTGTCTACAAAATATCTACAATTTTACCAGTTGCATCCATTGTGCTGGTTGTCAGCATAATCCCCATGTATGCTGACTTTAAGAAAGTCCCATGTGATGACCCAATGGGTCATTTTATAAATTTAAACTTCGTTCTAGACTTATTAGCCATAAAAAGATTAATTTTAACTACCTTGATTTTCGTGCGCAGTCCGGACGTGAAACCGAAAAGCATTTATGTGAAAATATAAGAAATAATAATTTTTAGAATTAAAAATTTGGTTTTAGTTGACTTGAGTCAACATTTTGAGTAAACGGACTCGGATGTGTGTTTCAACGATCCCGGGAGGTCCATACTAAAATATGAGACTTGGGCGTATGCTCAGAAATGAATTCCGAGGTCCCAAGCCTTAAAAATCAATTTTTGAAAGAAATTACTTTGTTGAAATATTTATGAAACAAAGAAAAGAATTAATGTTTAAAATCATTGGTATCGGGCCCGTATTTTGGTTCCGGAGCCCGATACAGTTTTGTTGTGATATTTAAGGCTTGCCTGTGAAATTTGGTAAAAAAATGGAGTTCGTTTGACGTGATTCGGGCATCCGGTTGAAAAGTTATGAACTATAAGTGTTCTTGAGGAAAATAATGAGTTTTGGGGTTTAATTCGTTGTTTTACATGTTATTTTCATGATCTGATCGCACGAGCAAGTCCGTATGATGATTTTAGACTTGCGTACATGTTTGATTTCGGGTGAGTTTCAAATAGGTTTGGGTTGTGTTGCACTCGATCTTTCTTATGCTTTGACGTCGTTTCTTCAAGCATAAATGATATCATATTGAACAAATGAGCTCCGGTTTCTGTTTTGAATGAAGTATTAGATCCGTATCGTAATTACGGACCCGTAGAAAAAAGAATCATCGAATTTGGACATCGTTAAGGGTTTTATGGGCATTTTATTAAGGTTGCCAGATTTTTCAGATTAATTACGAAATTGCCTCTGACGGCGTATTAAAAATCTTCACAAATTGCAAATATTAAAACCTACATATCTCTTTCATTATAAGGCCAAATTGAGTGATTCAAAAGCCTAACTTGACTAGAATTTCACAAGAAATCCATTGGACACATAAAAATCGAGTTTTGGGATCATTTGGCATGAAAAACGAGGCAGAATAGCTGACAGAAAAATATATATGAAACAGGTAGACTTCTTCTTCTTTAAATTTTCGAACCTCACAGCCCAACGAATTTCTTCACCAAATATCATCCTCAAATCATAGGTAATTAATTATAAACTTTACTCTTTTAATTATCCATTATTTTTCATCACTTTTAAATAAAAGCCTAAGAATTTTCATGGTAAAAATTGAGAGTTTGGGTAGAATTAGGAAATTTTATAAAAATCGAATCTTTACCTCGAATTGAGGTTGGATTTCGAAATTAATTATATATTTGGGTTCGTGGGTGAATGGGTAAACGTAATTTGGTCCGAACCCCGCGTTTAGACCAAGCGGACCCGGGTCGGGTTTTCACTTTTTTTGAGAAAATTTAGGAAAAATTATATTTTTCAATAAAGTTAGTTCCTTTAGAATTATTTAATGATATTAAGTTAATTGTGATTAGATTCGAGCAAGTTAGAGGTGAATTCAAAAGGAAAAGCAATAATTGAGCAGTGAGTGGTCTACGAAATTGAGGTAAGTGTTTGGTTTAACTCTGACTTAAGGGAATAAGAATCCCCACTTGTTTGCTATGTGAAATGCATGTGCGTGGTGTATAGGTGAGGTGACGAGTATCTATGCACCACCCAATTTGCCTGTTAAGCATGATCCCTTTCCCATTCCCAACTTAATTGATTCTTGTCTTAATCGTTCTATGTTCATTATTGTTTCTATGACTACTTGATCTTGTTATTTTATTGTTAGATATTATTGTGGTTATTTTGAAAAGAGTATTGGTTGTTTTAGGTGGATTCCTTGTGGTACAAAATGGTTGAGCGGTTTGACATTGTTTTTACAAATTATATATATGTATATGTTCTTGTTGGTTCCATTGTTGATAATATTGAGGAAGTGATGAGGAATGCAGTTTAAATGTTTTATGATTGTTGAGGTTTACATGGTTATTGGGTTTCAATTGATTGTTGTCAATTGTTGTGGCTAGTGTATTAAAAGTGTTGGTTGGTCTTTTGATTTTTATCATGGTACATAAAGACTGAGTTGTGTTGGCAGCATTACGGTGTTTACATATATTCTGGTTGGTTTTATTGTGAAATGATATTGGTTAAAGCTTACGAGCTATACGATTTTCTGTTTGAAATTGTTGAAATAAAAGTATTGTGAAATACTTGGCCTGAATTGTGAAAGTTTCATAAATAAACTGATATGATATGTCCGGTGGGAGCGGGTTGCACGCTGCAACAAGGAGTGATAAGGGTGGATAGGTGGGATCGGGTTGCATGCCGCAACAGGAGCAATAAGGATGATATATATATATATATATATATATATATATATAGGGATGAGCAATAAGGGTGGACATGTGAGATCGGGTTGCACGCCGCAACAAGGAGCGATAAGGGGGGGAGGCATTTATATTTTTATTGTTTATAAATTAAAGGCTGGAGCACTCACTGTTTTATTGTTATTATTTCATATTCTGCTCTTTTATTAATTTAAAGTGAAACTTGTTTCATTTTCAATTGTTGAGACATAATTATTGTGAAAGGCTTTGACTTAAATTGTGAAAATCCTTTTTATAAATAAAGAGATGTGATTGTCTGGTGGGAGCGGGTTGCACGCCGCAACAAGGAGTGATAAGGGTGGACAGGTGGGATCGGGTTGCACGCTGCAACAGAAGTAATAAGGGTGATACATTTATAGGGAGGAGCAATAAGGGTGAACAGGTGGGAACAGTTTGCACGCTGCAATAAAGAGCAATAAGGGAGAACATTTATATTTTTACTGGCTTTCAAAGAAAAACAAAGATTTGAAAACTTACTATCTTATATTACTATTTTTCATATTTTAGCACTACTTTTATCTAAAGTTAAAGTTTGGAACCTCGAAAATTATTTGAGAGTTGATTATAGTTGAGGCCTGAAAAAGGCGGTTGAGTTATTTCATTGTTGTTGCAGTACTTAATTATTTGTTTAGTTTTCCTTCTTGCTTTGTATTTATTGTCTAAGTTATATTTTTCTTGTTCGTGTAGAATTGTTTTATTGCGTTATAGTATATATTATTGTCACAGGTTATATGTTGTTAATGTCCCACCGTAGCCTCGTCACTACTCCGTCGAGGTTAGGATCAGCACTTACTCAGTACATGGGGTCGGTTGTACTGGTACTACACTCTGCACTCTTTTGTGCAGATCCAGGTATCGACCAACAATAGAGATATTTAGAGCGGTTATTCATTTATTCGGAGACACGAGGTATATCTGTCGGCGTTCGCAGATCCCGAGAGTATTCTCCCATTTCCATAAACGCTGCTTTATTTTTTTCAGAAGTTACATTATTTCTTTCGGCCTAGTATTTGTAGTATTCTTTAGTAGTTCGTGAATTGTGACATCAGACCCTGGGTAGTCTTAGAGTTATTTATATAATTAGTTCGTGCTTCATTTTTATTCAATTGTTTATTATTTTATCATTGAAAATCATTTAAATTAAGTTTACGCTAGATTTATTTATTGATGTTCAAGAATATAATCAAAGGAAGTTAGCTACTCAAATTCTGACATTGGCTTGCCTAGCAAGTATGATGTTAGGCGCCATCACGATCCCTAAGGTTGGGAATTTGGGTCGTGACATCCCATCAACCACTACTACTGGCCTACAATGTTCTCAACCACTGATTGATGTACAAATAGCAACAAATGCATATAAGAAGCATTCATCTGCTGTCTTTTTCAATTTAACAACAGAACCAGGATACGTCTTCTCAAGAATATAAAAATATTTTGGTAATTTGCTGTAGGAGTCAGCAGGATGACCTCTCAAAAACTGTAAAGCCTTTTCCTTTGCTCTCCATGCTTGCATGTAGCTTAGGTTCGCTCCGTGTTCGGACAACATGTCAGTTTGTATGTCCTTTGGTGTGTAAACTGTCTTAGGATCATAATACTTTGGAATAACCATGCTACCAACTACAACTGCAGTAGGTTTGTGCTGTATGAATGAATTTTCCATTAAGGAGCATGTGTGTTGTCAGTTGAAACTCCTGACCTTGAACATTTCAGAATCATTAATGGATGTTGCCTTGAAGTGCCAGTTACAGTTTTCACCAACGCATATAAGCCAGTGGCTACAAATAAAATACAGGTTATCAATGTAGATGTAACAAAAAGGACTATTTTAACATAAAACAATACACTGTACAATATAACTATATTTCATCTACAATTTTGAAAAACACATATCACAAGGAAAAGACTGTTTATAATGATCTTTTCACCATTCAGATTTTCATACCTTCTATGGCTAGATCTTTTAACCCTGAATTGGAACTTGTGCATGACAGAATAGTGTTTCATTGCAGTTGCAATTGTTTGCTTGTTTTGATACACTTGTCCTTCTTCAATAACACTTTGTATACTTTCAGTTATTATTGTACTTTCATATTCCTCTATAAAGGGAGATGCTGGCACATCAAGTAACTTTAGTGTTCCAGACGAACCTGCATGAAAATAAAGATAAATATTGTCATTACCATTTTGTAGAAATTTTGTAGATGAAGAGAAAAATTTATAGTCAATATTTTTTTCCCCACATAGAATGTAGTTTAATTGTAGTATAAATGTAGTAATTTTGTAGATACCCTTAAAAATAATACTGCTATATACATACTTAAACTGAGATGTAGTTTATTTGTAGATAAATGTAGGTATTTTATATATATTAACATAAAATCAGAATTTCATAGAATTTGTAACATAACAAACTTGCACTTGTGTTCTCATTGGTGATACTCAATTCCATATTGAACTCACGTACAATTATACATAGCGGATATGATCCTAAGTTTTATTCTCCTTTTTTGTCTCCATATATACACGAACACCCATATCGTTCCTAATCTCCATTTGAGGACAATGCCCATTCACAATATGTTTGATTTCTACAATTTTATCCAAAGTATCAATCATTAATTGCTCTGCAATTGTAGAAATCAATATACTGTAACTGGTATCATCATCGAGCACAATGCCATCAACCTGAAAATCTCTAAATCTACCATAGCTATCCCAATTCCCATTCAATTGTAGCATAATTGAGATTTTGGACATGATTGCGTTTTGTTGCAGAAGAATTGTTGAATATTTTTCCACTTTTCTGATTTGTGGATCGAGAATAACAGAATATCGGCAGAACAGAGTCTCTAGAATTTGATTTGAATTTGTTGAATATTTTGTCGTTTTTTAATTTGTGGATTATGAAAAAATGCCGACGAACAGAGAATTTGCATATCAGAGTCGCTGTAATTTGTTTTGAAATTCGTTTTTTTGATTGGTTGATTATGAAAAAATGTCGACGAACAGAGAATTTGCATAACAGAGTTGCTGTAATTTGTTTTGAAATTGAAAATAACATTTAATTCGTGATTTCCGTTTCAAAATCAATTAGAATATTTAGTTCCAGATTTTGTAGCGCGCCAATCATCTCCTATATTTAATGAATGGTATAATATTTGTAGAATAAATATAACATGGCGGGTAAATATGAAACTATGTTCATTTTTGGTAATAAAGTTTCATTTTTTGTATAGGAAGGAAAATTTCTCTTTAATTTAAGGAGTATGCTTGTTATTTGCTAATTAAGGAGTATTGATTTGTTTATCTTTGGTTGACTTTTTACGCCAAATAGCTATGACTAGGAATCTAGCATTTGATAAGACTATTTATTTTAAGTTGGCATGACCTTGTTTTAAACAATAGTGGAGTAATGGATATCAAGAAACTAAAAACGTATTTTTTCTGAAATTTATAGTTGAATAACATAATTTTATATATTTTAATAGTTGAACTAGCATAATTTAGATTGTATCTTTGTTTTATACAACAGGAAAACAAAGGTAAATTCCCACGTACTTAGCCTTGTGTTTTGCTGGGAATTTTACCTCCCTATACACTATTTCAAACTTTATTATCCTTCTTATTCAAGTTTCGATTTGATTACACAGACATATAGATTTACCAATTATATACATTTTAGTAATTTAATGAGTATCAAATAACTCCTAAAATCTCTCTAATGTACATATCCCACTCCCCCTATGTTTCTCTCTCCATACCCCACGATTTTGTACTCTCTCCCTGCATTAACGCTTCCTTCCATATTTCTTCAAAAATCTTTTATAATCTCTCTCAGTTTTTCTTAATTCTCTCTCTAAATCCTATGTTTCCTTCCCTTACAATAAAGAAGAAAGGAGTTCCTAAAAAATCTAATGTTGGCGATATTCTTACTTTTGATTTGCGTGTTTTGTCACAAGGTTCAACCAAAAAAGTAGTGAAATCAGCACATGCAAAATCGGAGACAAAGTTCAAGCTTTCCCCCCGTGAAGCTAGGGCAGAAGTTCGAATAAAACACAAGCATAACAGGTAGGGGTGAGCATCGGTCGGTTCTGTTCGGTTATGAATATTATCGGTTTTCCCTACTGGTTATTGGTTTACAAATATGATAACCTGATAACCAAACCGATAAGATATTATTTATCGATTATCGGTTATCGATGATTATCGGTTCGGTTATCGTTTTACCCAATAAGATAAAATAACTAAAACAGTTTCTGGCCACAACTAAAACAGTTTTATAAACAACTTTATATTGGTATAAAACTGTTTTGCAATGTACCGAGCTAAAACAGTTCTATAAAACAGCTTCTTTGCAAGCTAAAACAGTTTTACAAAACAGTTTTTTTGGTAATTGAGAACAATTCTGCAAATAGAACAGTTATATAAAACAGTTTTGAAAAAAATTGAGAACAATTCTGCAAATAGAATATTATATAAAACAGTTCTGAAAAAATAGTTCTGCAAATAAAACAGTTCTGAAAAAAATTCTACAACATAAAATAATAGAAATAATTAATAAAAATTGCAACAATGAAAACAATAGAACTAATAGTTCTACTAAACATCGAACTAATAGTTCTACTAACAATAGAACAATAGAGCTAAATCTGCAACAATAGAAACAAAAGCTTTATAGTTCTGCAATATAAAACTAATAGCTCGTTTAAGGTGAGGAAACATATAACAGAGTTCAACACTAATAGTTCAACACTTTAACTTATAGTTCAACACTATGAATAGTCCAAAGTAATAGTTCAAACATATTAATAGTAATACAAAGTAGTAGCAACCTTAAGATTAACAAGTCCAAAGTCCACACATAGTACTAATAGTTTAAATTCAAGTAAACAACACAACAACTACTCGATCCTTATAGGTTTCACCAAATTGCACTCCAAACAATGCTCAACATGCCTCATTAAGGACTTAGTACTAGTTTCTCGTGCATTGTAATGTAAAACAAGATGACAATGACTACATCTTACTTTCCACCATCCATCATCACCTTCTTCAATCCTTTCATAGTGACTCCAAACATGTGAGATAGATTTGAAAAGATCAAAACAATCACGAGTCACAGTTCAACGTGAAGGAATTAGAAAAAAAGTGTCACGACCAAAAATCTTAACTCAGGTCGTGAGGGCGCCAAACACCATGGTCAGGCAAGCCAACAGTTTAGTTACTAGTGAAATTCCCTTAATTGATAAAAACATCCCCACACTTACCAAATTTTAAGCTTAAAAACGTTTAAATGGAAACAGATAAATTATCCAACTTAAATAAAGGTAGCCATAAGGATCATGAACCAATATATACATTTCCAAAAATATAAAGTCTACTATGTGTGCCAGGAACTAGTATCACAAGTCTACAGGCGAACTAGTAGAATATACAAAAGATGAAATAAATTGTTCTACTGTCTGAAGGAAATAGACAAAAATAAACAGAAGATAACTCCATAGTGCTGCTGAGAATCGCCAAGGGAAGCAGCTCACCGTGGAGTCAGGTCCAGAATATACTCCCAGGGTCAAGCTCTGGTCGGATAACCAAATGCACCAGCCTCAGAACTTGTACAATTAAGTACAGAAGTGTAGCATGAGTACATAAACAGTTATGTACCCTGTGAGTATCCCGCCTAACCTCGAAGAAGTAGTGACGAGAGGTCGACGTGATACTTACTAGGGTCAGACAATATGAAATGAATACAGGCTAATTAGTAATAGCAGTAATGAACTGTAATAAGGAAATGGGCATCAGATAACAATTTCTAGTACCCTCACGCCATCCCTTTCCATGGCATACAAGCTGCTTAACCTTCTTTCTTTCATAAAATCAACAGTTAAAATTACAAGGCTTCTCATAAATTAACAAACATATAACAGGCTATGAACGTATGTTCGTTACGACGTGAAAAGTAAATGTGCACTGCCGAAGGTCGAACGGCTCGAACCATAGATGCATCTATCTGCCCTGCTCGCGAATCGAACATGCGACACGGTTAAAATAATACTAAGAGTACCCCGCTCGCAAATCATTCATGTGACTCTGGTTAATATAATACTAGGGCTATCCCGCTCGCGAATCATTCATGTGACTCGGGTTCCCGTATAAATACATGATTAGCAGTAGATTCCAGATAATTTAGCAGGGAACATACTGACATGATGAGAATTTAATAATGTCAACTTCAAAGCATAACTTCTTAGGCCTTCAGATGTGAGATTAGAGGATATTAGACTACTCAGACCATATGCAAGATCACAGATACAACACATAAAGCATGATTGTGAGTCCTGAACTACCCCACAAGGCATAATAGTAGTTACGCACGGACTCTCGTCACTTTGTGCATGCGCAGCCCCCGCAAATAAGGACAAACAACCATTTATAATCACCTATGCGGAGAATTCCCTCTTACAAGGTTAGAAAGGAGACGCACCTCGTGTCGAACCTACTCCCCGGGTCAAGAATGCGCCCGAAACTCCGAACTCATCATCCAAGGACTTGAAACTAATCATATGTTACATAAATATATCAAATTATACTCAAAGCATGGACTTCTCCTACTACTTAGTCAAATTCATCATTCTTGAAGAAATTCCAAAATCCAACCCCGGGCCCGCATGCTCGGATTCCAAAAATTATCGAAGGAAACACTAACTCATAACCTAAGGATCATTAATATATAATTTTTGTATGATTTCATAGCCAATTCACGGGTAATTCTCTAAATTCTCGAAAGCCCTAGGTTACTACCCAATTCCTTAAATTTTCACTAATTAAATAGTTAAATTCAACTAGGAATTCATGCATTAACTAACTTTAAGATGGAATTCACTTACCTTTTAGTATCTAGGTCGTGGGATTCTTTTCCAAGCTCTCAAAATCGTCTATGGTGGAAGAAATGGAGTGAAAATGGGATAAATACCGCATTTAAAGACCCTTCTGCCTACGGGGGTTTCCGCACCTGCGACTCAACTACCGCACCTGCGGTCTCACGCTTGCGAGAAATGACTCGCACTTGCGGAAGAGGGGCAAGGGGCCTGGGCTCGCACCTGCGGGGAAAGGCCCGCACATGTGAGAACTGGGCAGAACACCTAGGGTCGCACTTGTGCATCTAGGACCGTAGGAGCGGTCCCGCACCTACGACTGGGCAACCGCACCTGCGGTCACACCAGATCAGGTGCACCAACAACTGTTTCAGCTGGTTTTTGGCCTTGTTTGGTGCCTGAGAGGCACCCAGGCCCACCCGAGCCCCCGTCCAAATATACCAACTAGTCCTAAATCATAATACAGAATCGCTTGAGCCTTCGAAACACTCAAAACCACGCAAAAACTCAAAATCACACCTCAAAACCCTTAGAATCAAAACTTAAGAACCTCAAGTTCTTGAATTCAATACCAATGCGCCGAACCGACCCATACTACTCGGAATGACACCAAATTTTGCAAGCAATTCATAAATGACATAGAGGAACTATTCCCGATCTCGAAATTCCGTTTGGACCTCGATAACACAAAACACGTCCCAAACCACAATATGAACTTAAGGAAACTCTTATTTCGATATTGGGCGCCGAAACGCTCCCAGTTCATCCAAAACCCATTACGAACATACGCCCAAGTACGAAATTATCATACAAAGCTACCGGAGCCGTCGAAACTCAATTCCGATGTCGTTTACTCAAAATATTGACCGAAGTCAAACTTGGCCTTAAAGGCCAACCTGAAGGAACCAAGTATTCCAATATTGCTCTAAACACTTCCGAATCCCGGACCACCCGCCCCCGCAAGTCATAAATCACAATAAGCCGCTATGGTAATTCATTTGTATTGGCATGTAATAATAATCTTTGTAAAATAGATTTGGGGTTACTAGTAAAAGCTGTGAGGGATTTTATATATATATTTTGTTGGGTTCGGGTAGAAATCATGCCTATAGGATTATTGTGATTATTTATATGCATTAGAGACCATGCATATAGGACTTATCTCATTATTTGTAGTCCTGAATTTCACATCTGCATCCTAGAAATCCTGTTATAGGGCGTTTATCAATTCTGCATCAAAATCCATGTTTATGCATATTCTCAAGTCTCAATGTGCATTAGAAACCATACATGTAGGATCTTATTTGGGAATTATCAAACCTGTCTAACATTATGTTAACATCTCCGCTCACTTAGATATCATGCCCATAGGAAATAAGTGTATAAATCGTTACACTTAGACATCATGCCTATAGGAAATACATATCAAAATCAGTCTTGACACTTAGACATCATGCATGTAGGAAGTAAGTGTAAAAAAAATCAGTTTCTGTATTTAGATATCACGTCTGTAGGAAATAATGCTTGCAATCAGTTTCAGCACATAGAAAGCATGCCTATAGGATCTAAAAAGATGAAATTTGCCTGTTAAAATTATGGTCTGATTAACGCTTAGATACCATGTCTATAGGATTCTGCTCGGTTATCACTTATGCAAACCTGTAAGATAATTAAAATCTTGAGTTTTAAAACCGTGTTTGTTTGACTGCTTGTAAACATGTCCAGATTCAGTAAGTGATATAAAAATCAGTAGGCAAACTGATAGGTACTCACTGGCTCGCTTTAATAAAACTTCTATATATTCTGTCTATGCTCATTTACATATCCTGCCTATAGGATCCTAAATAATTAAAAATCGCTTGTCTGAATAGCGTGTATTTGTTTGTCTATTTGTGGAGGTAGACATGATCCCCCTTAATTGCTCCTTATATGACAAGTCCTACTTGGTTTTTGTTTGTCGCTTAGTTTTCTCCTTTTAAGCAACATAGGTGAGTCTAGAATCATCTTAAAATAGAGGTCCTAAACACCTCCAGGGCCATAGGTAAGGAACGGGTAGTGCACGCATAAGGTATGTACCGGATACTATTATAACGCTTAGGTAATAATTAATAAAGGGGATGGTAATTGGGTAGTAAAGGAGATGATGACCTGTGCGCTAATGATACGTGTAACACCTCTATTTGAGGAAGGTTACCGAGTATTGCATAGAATTGATCCTATAGGCTAATAAACCCAGGACCCCTTTAATTTTCATTTTAAAGTAATCTCTATTTATTTTTAAACTGTTTCATTTTCCTTTAAGGACTAATTCGCTTAAATTAATTTTGGTAGAAACCCACCATTGTGGACCTACAGGGGTGCTTAACACCTTCCCCTCAAAGGTAATTTCGAGCCCTTACCCAATCTCTGGTGATGTAAACCGGTTTATGAGATATTTACTTTAGGTGCCCTAACTTAATCCGTTAGGTGGTGACTCTTCAAATCCTATACCCCGTCCCAAGAGGAAGGGAGTTGTCCTAAAATATTAAAACCCGGACTCCGCGAGGAAAAAGAGGGGGCGCGACAGTGCATACGTAGCGGCATTTGTAGAATATGTCAGCATTGGAGAATTATCGATTTCAAAGGAAGACCTTTCTGATATTGATCAACACCGTCGACGCTATGGAGCGCTCCTTTGGGATTATGCTAGGAAAAATCAAGAGTTTGGTGCAATTAGTGAAAGTAATGTAACTGGAAGATTGGAAAGAAGAAAAAGGGCACCAGCTGTGAACGAGAGAACACAAGTCTGAAAAAGAATAATTAGTTGCCCTTTTCAGTAGAAAAATTGTGGTTAAAGTGTTTAGATGTATCTGGATTGTAGTAAAGTTTTAGACAAATTGTTTATTAGGAAGAATCAGCTGCAATTTATTTGTAGCATATTTGTGCTACAGTTGTTTTATCGTTTGTGTTGTTGTTTTGTCCAGAATTCTACTACATTGAATATAAAACATTTGTGACTTTTTCTTGGTTGAAAGTTGTTAGTGCTTGATCTTAATATTAGTTCTATATAATTTGTTTGCAACATAATTAAAATTATTTCTACAACTAATATACAAAAATACATAATCTATTCAATTTAGTTGTGTTGTTAGGAAAGGCTGAAAGTAATAAATAAACTCAGTATTTGAACAAAACAACTACAAACCAATTGCATTAAGAGTTGAAATCTGTTTGGTAAGCATTCATTCTATGATACAATATTTATTCAAATTAACAACACATTTACACCGCAACTATAATTATCCAGAAGAGAAAAAACCCAACTTCATGTCTTAAAGGACATATTATCATTGACGGTACTAAGTAAAAAAAACTTTAAACTGCATCAATTTTTATTTCCTATTGGGAGCATTCTTACAAGATATTTTTATGCCTTCTACTCCACAGTTTCCACATCAAACCTTGTACTTTTTTGCATTTACTTCATCATAGGATTTGTATCTTTGTTTTTGAGGTTCCCTGGCTGCCTTTTCCCAATGGTGGCTTTACAACTTCTTCAGCTATATGTTGTGGTCCATTCTATTTACTTTCATCAGGCAGCGAGTCTACTGGTATTTTATAAGTCTGCAGAAGGCTCTCCCTCATGTAATAAAGAGAACAATAGTTTTCATAAGACTCGTTCCTGTTCCTCAAAGCCTCAAATGCATGTGCACAAGGAATTTCATCAAGATGGAATTATCCACAACTACATCTCTTGTTTTGAAGGCAAACAATGAAGTGATTCACACCATCTATCACAGTATGGATGTAATTTGTTGAATCCCTCACCTACAATTTTATTATAAACACACAACAAGTTGTCAGCAACAAATACAAAATAAAATAACTATAATTATACAACAATTTTCTACAATTAACATTATAGATTTATTTTGATGGAATCAATGATATGATGTTATTGGCTATAGATTAGTCTCATCTTCTGCGATAATGTCCTGTTGTCCTCCCACTTGTATACGGCTAAAATCGAGGAACCCGATTTCGTGGCCACTTCGATGAAGATGAAGGGTCGAAGGTCTGAGCTCGGCATCGAGGGGCAAATCGAGGGTCCTTGACCTCTAGTAAACACAAACCAAGGGTCGACATGAAAAAGTGTGGAACTCGCAAGGGGCACGTGGTTAAAGCTGACAAAGTACACAAGATGGTACACGCCCGTACTGTGGCATTAAATGGTTGTACCAACCATTTCTCTTTACATTAAATAGTTGTATCAACTATATTTCTTTGTAATGATTACACATGTACTATGTTGGGGTTCCACTTCTTATATAAAGGGAACCCTTGTCACTTTGTAAGACACAAGATATTAAATACAAGAACAACAACATTCTCTGCTCCCTAATTTAAACATTCTCTACAATTATTCCATTGATTTACTGCTTCTATTTATTGTGTTTCACTTATATTTCTTCATTTATTGCTTATTATTGATCATAAAAAGGCCACTTACGAGGCCCGTTAAGCAGTTAACCACTCACCGACCACTCTCCATCAAGCTCTCGAGCCCTACCTCGAGGCCCCGTTTTGATTAACTCGAGATCCCATCCCTCAGTAGCTCGGTCTGCATATCTCTGCTTCCCTTTATCATTATCGCACTTTATTCACCTACATTTAGAATCTATTGCCTAACAATTGGTATTAAAATAAATCACATATTTTTAGAACCACACAATCAAATTTAATTGTAATTACCATTTTCACGGTAAACAGTTTGGCGCCCACTGTGGGGAAAAAAATAATAGTGATTGTTTTAGTGTTGGTTTTCCAAAAACACAAGTGATTCTTCACACTTTTTCTTTCTCAAGAATCTTCAATTTCAGGTCAGAAAATGTCTAACTCAGTAAACGCAGATGAAAACAACGGTCCTGAGGACCTCGGAGAAAACGACGCAACTGCTTCAGGTGCCGGTATGCCACCACAAAACCCTGAGGGGGAACCAGTGCAAATTCTTGTCGATGAAGGATCACGCAACGCCCAACATGTCGATGTGAACTCTCATGCAGACGGAAGCATTCATGAAGGAGACCAGTATGACGCACAAGGAACACCTACTCAAAGATAAAGAGAAGTCAGCCTTCATGTTATTTTTGAAATGTTGCAGGCACAACAGGTGGCTATTGCTCAGCTACAAAGCCATCAGAGAACCCTGAGCACAGCACCACAGGTACGACTCCTCGAGTCGAACATGCACCGGAAAGATCAAGCAATAATGGGTCGGTAGCCGACCCCGTCATTATGAAAATACTCGAAGACCTTGCAAAATGGATTGAATCAGGCGAAAAGAAGATAGAGGCTAACGACAAAAAATTGGAGACCTACAACTCGAGGGTTGATCAGATCCCAGGCGCACCCCTGATCCTAAAGGGTGTAGATTCAAAAAAGTTCGTGCAAAAGCCATTAAACGTGTGCTCGTGGATCCAGGTAGCTTGGTCAACATAATTCGGTCGAGGGTGGTAGAGCAACTCGGGTTGCTCGACTAGATCATACCCGCCTCTCGAGTCCTCAATGGGTTCAACATGGCATGCGAAACAACGAAAGAGGAAACTATCCTCCCGGTCAATGTGGCCGGCACAATTCAGGACACCAAGTTTCATATCATCGAAGGTGACATGAGGTACAATGCATTGCTTGGAAGACCATGGATCCACAATATGAGGGAAGTGCCACCAACCCTTCACCAAATGATGAAGTTCCCTACGAAGGATGGAGTAAAAATAGTATACGGAGAGTAGCACGCAGCAAAAGAGATGTTCGTAGTGCACGACGTGGCACCGGCACCTTCTACATCGAAGGTGCAAAAAAAAAAGCAAACAACCAAGTAACAATCACAAACTACATCCTCGTAGGAACAAACAAAGGACTGTGCCGCATCCTCGGAACCGATAACCAAAGCGTATCAAGGCTCCGAGCTCCATCACATCTAAGGTACGACCCTATCCCTTTTCCTTTCACACTATACGCTAACCTGCATGCAGGTGTTCAATTGAAAGGAGTCAAAAGCACCCCCAGCTCGAAGCCCTTAGGTTTGAAAGCATGTGTTGCACTCTTTTTCCCTCACATCAGATTTTATCCCAAAAGGGTTTTACCGGTGAAGTTTTTAACGAGGCCACATCCATATGCTAGATAAAGAGAACTCACCAAGTATCCAAGGCTTCTCTTCGATAAACCTCAAATACTGAGGGGCATCACCCCAAGAGATCACTTAAATATGCCAAAGAGGGTCTCGACAGGAAAATGATGTGTCGGATCAAACAGTCGAATGAACCATATCCACATAGAATAATCGAAACCTCGATGGAAAAAATATGTATAATTGTACCAAGTAATCAGAGAAGTACCTTCTGTCAAAAAATTTTGCACATCATGTCACGACCCAAATTCCAGCTCAGGTCGTGATGGCGCCCAACACCAGAGTCGGACAAGCCAACATCAATTACTAGCGAGATTACTTTACTTATTTAAATATTTAAGTGCTTGACAAATTTTGGATTTAGAAATCATTCAAAGAAAACAGTCAAGTGATGCAATTTGATTAAATGAACTCAAAAGATCGTTTGCCAATGCATGTAGTGTAGCCAAAAATATTAGAAGACCAACTACGCGTGCAAGACCTAGTGTCACAAGTCCACAGGCGACTAGTGGAATATACAAGTAGATAAAATAATATACAATTGTCTTAAAGGGGTAGACAAAAATATCCAAAAATCATAGAAACTCCATAGTGCTGCTGAGGAACGCCGGGAAGAGCAGCTCACCGTGTAGTCTAGCCCAGTAAGTACTCTCAAGATCGCGCTCCGGTATGATACAGATGCACCAGCCTCAGAACCTGTACAATTAAGTACAGAAGCGTAGCATGAGTACATATAAACAAATATGTACCCAGTGAGTATCCCGTCTAAACTCGAAGAAGTAGTGACGAGAGGTAGTCGTATTACTCACTAGGGTCATTAGCAATAATATAATTAACAAGTTTAATCAGGATTAACAATTATGTAAATCATGTAGAATGGAATATCAAGTATATGAACCACCACCTACCGAAAGTGTCAAATAACAACATTAATACAAGTCCAAAACCCCCTACCACATAGAACAATTCATTGTGACAATATTAATAAGACTCTCAGTCAAAATACATAGCATATAGTATGCCGAGGCGTACGGCCGAAGCGATGCGAAAATTTAAATGTGCACTGTCGAAGGGTCGAACGGCTCGAACCATAGATGCATCTATTACGCCGCTCGCGAATCGATCGTGCGACACGATTGAAATATATAAGGCTACCCCGCTCATGGATCATACATGTGCTCGTATACATACACAGAGTTTATCAGGAAATTCAGGAAATATAGTGTTCATACTTGGAAACAAGAATCATGGCAACAACAAGATTTAATATAACTTTCCATTTTCTCATGCTAGTTTCAAGGATAATAATCGACTAGAAATACATGCAGGGATACAAGTAAGGCATGTAAGCATGCTTGTGAGTCCTAAAGACTACCCAGCATAACATAGTAGTAGCTACGCACGGACTCTCGTCACTTCGTACGTGCGTAGCCCCGCAAATAAGGACAATTCAATCATTTATAACTACCTATGGGGACAATTCCCTCTTACAAGGTTAGAAAGGAGACTCACCTCGCGTAGAACCTACTTTCCAGGTCAAGAACGCGCCCGAACCTCCAAACTCTACACCCGAGGACTCTAAACTAGTCAAATATTATATAAATACGTCAATATACACTCAAAAGTATGAAATTCTCTTACTAGCTTAGCCAATTCATCTTTCTTGAAGATATCCCAAAATACACCCCCAGGACAACATGCTCGGCTTCCGGAAATTTTCGAAGAAAATACTCACCCATAGCCTAAGGGTCATTAATATATAGTTTTTACATGATTTCATGGTAGAAAAAATGGTGAAATTCTCTAAAATTCATCAACCCTAGGTTTTCACCCTAACCCCTTTGATTTCCACTAATTAGGTGTTAATCTACCTAAGATTTAGTGTAATAATATAACATTTAAATGGAAATTACTTACCTTTTTGTAGCTAGGCCGAACACCCTCTTGAAAAATCTCAAAATCGTCAATGGAGGAGAAGAAAGTGGTGAAAAATGGTTAAGTACCGACTTAAATGGGCTCACTGTCTTCAGTGACTTTGCACCTGCGGCTCGAGGACCGCACCTACGGTCCCGCACCTGCGAGCCATTGGTCGCACCTGCGGATTTTGGCAAGAAACTTGGTGATCGCACCTGCGGTTTTCCGCACCAGCGGATCCGCTCCAGCGGAGGATGGTCCGCACCTGCGAAGGTAGGATTTTCCCCTTGGAGTCGCACCTGCGAGGCCTTGACCGCAGGAGCGGTCTCGCACCTACGATCTGGGGAACCACACCTGTGGTCACACCAAACCTGGTGCACCAGCACCTGAGACTGCTGGTTTTTTGGCCCCGTTTGGTGTCCGGGAGGCACCTGGGCCCATCCGAACACCCGTGCAATTATACCAACAAGTCCTAAATCATATCACAGACTCGCTCGAGCCTTCGGAACACCCAAAACCACGCTAAAACTCAAATCACTCCTAAAATCCCCTAGAATCAAACTTAAGAAATTTCAAGTTCTAGAATTTGGTTTCAAATGCGCCGAACTGACCTATACTACTCGGAATGACACCAAATTTTGCAAGCAAGTCATAAATGACATAACAGAACTATTCCCGTCTGGGAATTCCGTCCAACCTCGATAACTCAAAAACACGTTCCAAACCAAATTATGAACTTAAGGAAACTCTATTTCGCTATTTGGCGTCGAAATGCTCCCGGGTCATCCAAAACCCATTCTGGAAATAGGCGCAAGTCCAAAATCATCATACGAAGCTACTGGAATCGGCGAAACTCGATTCCGAGGTCGTTTACTCTGAATGTTGACCGAAGTCGAACTTGGCCTTAAAAGCCAACCTTAAGGAACCAAGTGTTCCTATCTTACTCTATACACTTCCGAATCCCGAACCACCCATCCCCGCAAGTCATGAATCACTGAAAGCCGCTATGGGAAGTCTTATTTAGGGGAACAGGGTCCGAATACGCAAAACGATCGGTTGGGTCGTTACATTCTCCACCTCTTAAACAAATGTTTGTCCTCGAACGGGTCTAGAATCATACATGAAGTGCTGAATATGTGTGGATATCTGCTACGCATGTCCTCCTCGGACTCCCAAGTCGCCTCCTCAACTGGTTGGCCTCTCCATTGGACCTTCACCGCAGAAACCCTCTTGGACCTCAACTGGCGGTCCTGTCTGTCAATAATGGCAACTGGCTCATCCTCGTAGCCAAAGATCTCATCCAACTGAATAGTGCTGAAATCAACCACGTGAGAGAATTCGGCGTGATATCTCCGGAGCATGGATACATGAAAGACCGGATGGACTCTCGATGAGTGGGGAGGTAGAGAAAGCTCATAGGCAACCTCTCCAACATGCCTCAATACCACGAAAGGACCTATAAACCTCGGGCTCAGCTTGCCCTTCTTCCCGAATCTCATAATGCCCTTCATCAGCTAAACCTTCAGCAGAACCTTATCTCCCTCCATAAATGACACATCACGTGCCCTCTGATCCGCCTAGCTCTTATGTCTAGACTGTGTTGTGCGGAGCCTCTCCTGAATCAACTTCACCTTCTCCAAGGCATTTCTCACCAGGTCCGTGCCATATAACTTAGCCTCGCCAGGGTCAAACCACCCGATAGGAGAACGACATCGCCGACCATATAAAGCCTCAAATGGAGCCATCTCAATGCTGGACGGATAACTATTATTGTAAGCAAACTCAGCTAAAGGCAAGAACTGGTCTCACTTACCCCCAAAGTCAATCACACATGCTCTGAGCATGTCCTCCAATATCTGAACCGTACGCTCCGACTGACCATCAATCTACGGATGAAATGCTGTGCTGAGGTCTATCTGAGTACCCATCTCTCTGTGCAATGCTCAGAAGTGCGAGGTGAACTGAGGACCTCGATCTGATATAATAGACACCGGCACACCATGCAACCGGACTATCTCCCGAATGTAAATCTGGGCTAGCCTCTCAGAAGTATAAGTAGTACACACCGGAATAAAGTGCGCTGATTTGGTCAATCAATACATAATTACGCAAACCGCGTCAACCTTCCTCAAGGTCCGAGGCAACCCAACCACGAAGTCCATAGCAATGCGCTCCCACTTCCACTCAGGAATGGGCATCTAGTGAAGTAGGCCTCATGGCCTCTAGTGCTCATACCTGACCTGCTGGCAGTTAAGACACCTAGCCACATACTCCACAATGTCTTTCTTCATTCGCCTCCACCAGAAATGCTGCTTCAGATCACGATACATCTTCATAGCACCAGGATGAACAGAATACCGTGAATTGTGTACCTCCTCTAGAATCCTCTGCCTCAAGCCATCAACATTAGGAACACACAACCGACCCTGAAGTCTCAGGACACCATCCTATCCAATAGTAACCTCTTGGACACCAACCTGAACCACTGTCTCTTGTAGCTCTGCCAAGCGTGGATCATCATACTGCCGAGCCTTTATCTCCTCCAATAACGAAGACTGAGCAACTACATGTGCAAGAACTCGACGAGGCTCTGAAAGATCTAACCTCACCAAGCGATTAGCCAGGGAATGAATGTCCAAGGCTAGAGGTCTCTCCTCTTATGCAATGAAAGCCAAACTACCCATATTCTCCGCCTTCCTGCCCAAAGCATCTGCTACTATATTCGCCTTCCCCGTATGATAAAGGATGGTGATATCATAATCCTTCAGCAACTCAAGCCACCTGTGCTGCCTCAAATTATGATCCCTCTGCTCGAACAAGTGCTGCAAGCTGCGGTGGTCTGTATAAACCTCACAAGACACCCCATACAAGTAATGCCTCCAAATCTTAAAAGCGTGAACAATTACTGCCAACTCCAAATTGTGCACTGGATAATTCTTCTCATGAACCTTCAACTGGCGTGAAGCATAAGCAATAACTCTCCCTTACTACATCAACACACACCCCAAGCCAACATGTGAAGTGTCACAATATACTGTATACATCCCAGAACCGGAAGGCAATACCAGAACTAATGCTGAGGTCAATGCCGTCTTGAGATTCTGAAAGCTCGCCTCACACTCGTCGGACCACCGGAATAGAGCATTCTTCTGAGTCAATCTGGTCAATGGGGCTTCAATGGATGAAAAGCCCTCCACAAATCGCCGATAGTAGCCTGCTAGACCCAAGAAGCTCTTGATCTCTGTAGTTGTAGTAGGACGTGGCCAACCCTGAACTACCTCAATCTTCTTAGGATCAACCTTGATCCCCTCTCCGGATACTACATGTCCCAATAATGCCACGGAATCCAACCAAAACTCACACTTGGAGAACTTAGCAAAAAGCTTCCGTTCTCGTAGTGTCTGGAGCACAACTCTCAAATACTGCTCGTGCTCTCCCAGTCTACGTGAGTAAATCAAGATGTCATCAATAAAGACGATGACAAAAGAATCAATATACGACCTGAACACCTTATTCATCAAATCCATAAATGTTGCTGGAGCATTAGTCAAGCCAAAGGACATCACCAGGAACTCATAGTGGCCATATCTCAAGCGAAAAGCAGTCTTCGGGACATCTGAGGCCCGAATCTTCAACAGATGATAGCCCGATCTCAAGTCAATCTTAGAAAACACCCTGGCACCCTGCAACTGGTCGAACAAATCATCAATGCGCGGCAATGGATACTTGTTTTTGATGGTGACCTTGTTCAGCTGGCGGTAATCAATACACATTCGCATGGACCCATCCTTCTTCTTCACAAATAGAACTGGAGAACCCCATGGTGATACACTCGGTCTGATAAACCCCTTAGCCAACAACTCCTCTAGTTTCTCCTTCAACTCCTTAGGAGCCATACGGTACAGGGGAATGGAAATAGGCTGAGTATCTGGAGCTAAATCAATGCAGAAATCAATATCACGATCCGGAGGCATGCCTGGAAGGTCTGAAGGAAATACATCAGCAAACTCGAACAACGGGCACTAAATCAATCGTCGGAAACTCGGCGGTGGTGTCTTGCATGTAGGCAAGATACGCCAAACAACCCTTCTCGACCATATGTCGAGCCTTCAGGAAGGAAATAACTCTACTGGCTGCACTAACCGAGGAACCTCTCCACTCCAGCCTAGGTAACTAAGACATGGCCAAAGTAACCAACTTGGCATGGAAATCTAAGATGGCATAATGAGGAGATAGCCAATCCACGCCCAGGATAATCTCAAAATTGACCATATCGAGTAATAAGAGGTCTGCACTAGTCTCGAACCCACAAAATGTGATCACGCAAGACCGATAAATCTGGTCTACCACTACAGAATCACCAACGGGAGTGGATACATATATAGGAGAACCAAGGGACTCACGAGGAGCACCTAGAAAACAAGCAAACAAGGCTGACACATATGAATAAGTAGATCCTGGGTCAAATAGCACTGATGCCTCTCTACCACATACTGAAAGAATACATGTGATAACGGCATCTGAGGCCACTGCATCTGCTCGGTCCGGAATGGTGTAGAATCTAGCTGGAGTACCTGAAGACTGACCTCTGCTGGACTGAATAGGAGCTAGCTGAGCTCCCCCTGTCTGGCCTCCACCTTTGGGACGACCTCTACCAGTCTGCCCTCCACCTTGAGGTGGACGGGGCGTTGGTGCTGGGAGTGCAGGTTGATAAATCTGTTGAATAGCCTTGTCCCTAAGCTTGGGACAAGTCCTCCTCATATGGACTGGATCCCCACACCCATAACACCTCGCTGGAGGCATGGCCTGCTGCCCTGAAGATGAACCCTGAATAGCTGGGTGATGATGAGAACTCTTTGGCATGGCACTGAAGTAAGGACTAGGAGACCCCTGATGACCTGAATACCCGCTGAAGGGACCCTGAATAGCTGGTGGACGGTAAGAAATCTCCGGCATGGCGCTGAAATAAGATCTCACTGGAGCACCAGGAGAAGGTGGTGGAAGAGCTGAATAGGGAGGCCTGCTGGGCTGGCCTCTACCGAACTGACCTTTACCCCTGGATGGGGCACTTCTAAAATCTCCAGAAAATTTAGCTCCCTTGTCCTACTGACCCTTCTCTCTGACCCTCGATCGGTAACCCTCAATCCGGCGAGCTATCTCGACCACAAGCTGATAAGGAGTACCCATCTCCACCTCTTGAGCCATGTTAGCCCTAATACCGGAGTGTAGCCCAGCTACAAACCTTCGCACTCTCTTAGCATCAGTAGGAAGAATCATAAGGTCATGTCGGGACAACTCTGAAAACCTGGCCTCGTAGTTTGTCACTGACATCTGCCCCTGCTCCAGCTGCTCAAACTGGTAGCGCATATCTTCCCTTTCAGAGGGTGGAATGTACCTCTCTAGGAACAACTGAGTGAAATGCTCCCATGTGATAGTAGGGGAACCTGCTGGCCTACCAAGGATAAATGACTGCCGCCATCTGCGGGCCCTGCCCTCTAGGTGGAAGGTAGTGAAGTCGACTCCATAGGACTCCAAAATCCTCATGTTGTGCAGTCTGTCCCTGCACCTATCAATAAAGTCCTGGGCATCCTCACCTTTCTCACATCCGAATATCAGAGGGTGCAATCGAGTCCATCTATCAAGTATCTTCTGCGGATCGCTGTCCGCAACCGGTCTAAGCTCTGGCTCTGCTACTGCTGGCTGTGCTCCACCCACGGGCAGAGTATCCGGAGTCTGATATACTACCGCTGCATGACCCGTGGCCTGGACGGTAGGGGTCTGAGCTCCCCCTCCCTCCTGAGAAGTGGCAGGATCCGCTGGAAATAAACTAGCCTGGGTCATAGTGTCCATGAACCGCGTCATACGGCCCATGATCTCATGAAAGCCCGGTGCAATCATGAAATCTACTGGGGCAGGATCTGCTGGAGGTATCTCGTCATGCTCCTCGATGATAGGATCCTCGGGAGGTGCTAAAGGATCAACTCTGGGACGCCCTCGTCCCCTACCTCGGGTCGGTGCCCTCCCCCGGCCTCTGCCACGGCCTCGGACGGCGGGGGTAGCGATATCTCCCGGGTCTGGAATATCAGTTGCCCGAGTCCTCACCATCTGTGAGAGAATAGAAGAATGCAATTTAGTAAGACTATTAAATGCACGATAGAATAAGAATAAAGAGAGGTTTCTTAACAACCTATAGCCTCCCGAAGATAAATACAGACGTCTCCTTATCGATCCGCAAGACTTTACTAGGTTTGCCTGTGACTTGTGAGACCTACGTGAACCTGGCTCTGATACCATGTTGTCATGACCCAAATTCCAATTCAGGTCGTGATGGCGCCCAACACCATAGTCGGGCAAGCCAACATCAATTACTAGCGAGATTACTTAACTTATTTAAATATTTAAGTGCTTGACAAATTTTAGATTTAGAAATCATTCAAAGAAAACAGTCAAGTGATGCAATTTGATTAAATGATCTCAAAAGATCGTTTGCCAATGCATGTAGTGTAGCCAAAAATATTAGAAGACCAACTATGCGTGCCAAGACCTAGTGTCACAAGTCCACAGGTGACTAGTGGAATATACAAGTAGACAAAATAATATACAATTGTCTGAAAGGGGTAGACAAAAATATCCAAAAATAATAGAAACTCCACAGTGCTACTGAGGAACGCTGGGAAGAGCAGCTCACCGTGTAGTCTAGCCCAGTAAGTACTCTCAAGATCGCGCTCCGGTATGATAACCAGATGCACTAGCCTCAGAACCTGTACAATTAAGTACAGAAGCGTATCATGAGTACATATAAACAAATATGTACCCAATGAGTATCCCGTCTAAACTCGAAGAAGTAGTGACGAGAGGTAGACGTATTACTCACTAGGATTATTAGCAATAATATAATTAACAAGTTTAATCAGGATTAACAATTATGTAAATCAAGTAGACATGGAATATCAAGTATATGAACCACCACCTACCACAAGTGTCAAATAACAACATTAATATAAGTCCAAAACCTCCTATCACATAGAACAATTCATTGTGACAATATTAATAAGACTCTCCGTCAAATACATAGCATATAGTATGCCGAGGCGCGGCCGAAACGACGCGAAAATTTAAATGTGCACTGCCAAAGAGTCGAATGGCTCGAACCATAGATGCATCTATTACCCCGCTCGCGAATCGATCGTGCGACGCGGTTGACATAATATAAGGCTACCCCGCTCATGGATCATACATGCGACACGAGTGCTCGTATACATGCACAAAGTTTATCAGGAAATTCAGGAAATATATTGTTCACACTTGGAAACAAGAATCATGGAAACAACAAGATTTAATATAACTTTCCATTTTCTTAGCTAGTTTTAAGGATACTAATCAACTAGAAATACATGTAGGGATACAAGTAAGGCATATAAGCATGATTCTGAGTCCTAAAGTCTACCCGACATAACATAGTAGTAGCTACGCACGGGCTCTCGTCACTTCGTGCGTGCGTAGCCCTCACAAATACAGACAATTCAATCATTTGTAATTATCTATAGGGACAATTCCCTCTTACAAGGTTAGAAAGGAGACTTACCTCGCGTAGAACCTAATTCCCGGGTCAAGAACGCGCCCGAACCTTCAAACTCTACACCCGAAGACTCGAAACTAGTCAAATATATATAAATACGTCAATATACACTCAAAAGTATGAAATTCTCTTACCAACTTAGCCAACTCATCTTTCTTGAAGATATCCCAAAATACACCCCCGGGACCACATGCTCGAATTCCGGAAATTTTCGAAGAAAATACTCACCCATAGCCTAAGGTTCATTAATATATAGTTTTTACATGATTTCATGGTAGAAAAGTGGTGAAATTTCCTAAAATTCATCAACCCTAGGTTTTCACCCTAACCCTTTTGATTTCCACTAATTAGGTGTTAATCTACCTAAGATTTAGTGTAATAATCTAACATTTAAATGGAAATTACTTACCTTGTTGTAGCTAGTCCGAACACCCTCTTGAAAGCTCTCAAAATCGTCAATGGAAGAGAAGAAAGTGGTGAAAAATGGTTAAGTCCCGACTTAAATGGGCTCATTGTCTTCAGTGACTTCGCACCTGCGGTTGGTTTTCCGCACCAACGGACCCGCTCCTGCGGAGGATGGTCCGCACCTGCGAAGGTAGGATTTCCCCTGGGAGTCTCACCTGCGAGGCCTCAATCGCAAGAGCGGTCTCGCACCTACGATCTGGGCAACCGCACCTGCCGTCACACCAGAGCTGGTGCACCAGCAGCTGAGACTGCTGGTTTTTTGGCCCCGTTTGGTGTCCGGGAGGCACCTGGGCCCACCCGAACCACCGTGAAATTATACCAACAAGTCCTAAATCATATCACGGACTTGCTCGAGCCTTTGGAACACCCAAAACCACGCTAAAACTCAAAATCACTCCTAAAAACCCCTAGAATCAAACTTAAGAAATTTCACGTTCTTGAATTCGGTTTCAATGCACCGAACCGACCTATACTACTCGGAATGACACCAAATTTTGCAAGCAAGTTATAAATGACATAACAGAACTATTCCCAATATCGGAATTCCGTTCGGACCCTGATAACTCAAAAATACGTTCCAAACCAAATTATGAACTTAAGGAAACTCTATTTCGCTATTTGGCATCGAAACGCTCCCGGGTCATCCAAAACGCAATCCGGACATACGCACAAGTCTGAAATCATCATACGAAGCTACTGGAATCAGCAAAACTCGATTCCGAAGTCGTTTACTCCGAATGTTGATCGAAGTCAAACTTGGCCTTAAAAGCCAATCTTAAGGAACCAAGTGTTCCTATCTTACTCTATACACTTCCGAATCCCGAACCACCCATCCCCGCAAGTCATGAATCACTGAAAGCCACTACGGGAAGTCTTATTTAGGGGAACAGGGTCCGAATATGCAAAACAACCGGTTGGGTCGTTACACACAAAGAAGTTTTCCATTTTCACAAGAGACAGCCCCAGGGCCAAGAATTTAGCAAGCACGCAGGAATTGTCCTCGACAGTCACTCCACCGAGTCACAAAAAAACTCAAAGCCGTAAGACCTCAGGGCGGGTAACACCAATTCCAACTCGGGGACTGTCCCCGACAATCGGTTCATCAAGCTATAAAACTCAAATACATAAGACCTCAAGGCAGGAAACTTCTAAAAAATCATAAGCCCTCCTCGAGGCAACATTAATTCCGACTCGGAGACCGTAAGAAAGGTTGTACCAACCTAAAGCATAAGAGCCCAAGTCTCCCGCTACATTAAAGGTTGTACCACCCTAAAGTGTAAGAGCCCAAGTCGCCAGCTACAGGTCATACCGACCCAAAGCATGAACCCCTTATCAAATTCAAGGCTATATATTGAACTTGTAAGACCCAAAAGGCATACCCTCCATATAGACTCCATGGCTATCTCACTTGGGGACTAAAAGGCTACGGCCAAACACTATGACCACCCGTTATAAGGCTTCGGCCAAACTAACGCAACTCGGAGACGTCCGACTGTTGCCATAAAATCATAGGCCTCCATTTACTTCGAAAAACTTTGAAAAGATTCGGTTAAAGGTTGTACCAACCTAAAGTGTACGAGCCCGAGTCGCCCGCTACATTAAAGGTTGTACCAACCTAAAGCGTAAGATCCCAAGTCGCCAGCTAGTCGTATCGACCTTACGCGTAAGAGCTCGAGTTGCCAGCTACAGGTCATACCGACACAAAGCGCCTCAGGGACAATTTGAAAACCTGATGGCCGTTGAGCTCGAGTCGAAACCCTACTCGAAGACTAATCCCGAAACGGTTAACTAAAGCGCCTCAGGGCTAAAAAAGCGTAAGAGCCCAAGTAGCCCTCTACATTAAAGGTTGTACCAACCTAAAGCATAAGAGCCCGAGTCGCCATCTACATTAAATGTTATACCAACCTAAAGTGTAAGAGCCCAAGTCTCCAGCTAGTCGTATTGACCTTACGCAAAAGAGCTCGAGTCGCCAGCTACAGGTCATACCGTCACAAAGTGCCTCAGGTCCAATTTGGAAACCTGAGGGCTGTTGAGCTCGAGTTGAAACCCGACTCAGAGACTAAACCCGATACGGTTAACTAAAGTGCCTTAGGTCCAAAAAGCCTAAGAGCCCGAGTCTCCAGCTACAGGTCATACCGACACAAAGCGCCTCGGGGCCAATTTGAAAACCTGAGGGCCGTTGAGCTCGAGTCGAAATCTGACTCGGAGACTAAGCCCGATACGGTTAACTAAAGCACCTCAAGGCCAAAAAGGCGTAAGAGCCCGAGTCGCTCGCTACATTAAAAGTCGTCTTGACCTTACGCGTAATAGCCCGAGTCGCCAGCTACAGTTCCTAACGACGCAAAGCGCCTTAGGGACAATTTGAAAACCTGAGGGCCGTTGAGCTCGAGTCAAAACCCGACTCGGAGACTAAGCTCGATACGGTTAATTTAAGCGCCTCGAGGCCAAAAAATCGTAAGATCCCGAGTCTCCAGCTTAAAAGAGCCTCAGGGCCAATTTATAACCCCAAGGGTCTCATCTCAAAGTCCAAATTGCCGGGCTAACTACCAAAAGGTAAATCAAATCAAAGAAAAAAAAAATATATATATATATATATATATATATGTGTGTGTGTGTGTGTGTGTGTGTGTGTGTGTGTGTGTGTGTGCTACAAATACATATTTACAACGCCCCCACAGGAGTCTTATGCAAACAACAAAGCAGAAAATCTATTATACTCTCGGGACCAGCTCCCTAACTTGCCCGACCTCGCCCCAAAGGCGCTCCAACATTTCTGTTTTTTCATGCAACTGAAGCACCAAAGAGTTAATTCCCAAAAGCGAGAAATGAGGCACATACCCCTTCAGGGTAAGGATTACCTGACGCTCGAGTTTGCCTTCGCAAATCCCGCTTCGATGCATCTCCACCAGAAGATGTATCAACTCTATTGTCTTGTCATTGCAAAGAATCTTCAGAGATATTTTCTCACCCGAAGCTTCCCGCAATCAGGCCTCACAGTGAAGCAGTTCGGCCTTGAGTTTGTCAAAGACCTGCAAAAGAAAAACTTTAGTTTAAAAAAATGAAAATTCATAGCTAAAAAGCCAGCAAGGCCGATCAGAACTCACCTCGGAACAGAGCCGCTAGGCCTCCATAAAATTTGAACATACATCTATCGGCTTAACCCCCTCGGCCCCAACTGAACCGCTCTCAATAGTGGTATGCTCACTCGAAACCTCAATTGGCCCGGGCGGTCCCTGGTCCCGAGCATCCATCAAAGTACCTTCGAAGGCAGAAGCAGACGATGGTAGAGGACTATTGCTTTCTCTCTCTCGGGGAACCCCTTCTTCGAAATTAGAAGTCACAGTCCTGGCAGAACTGGCAACCACAGAAGGTCCCCCGACGCGGCCCGTAGACAAAGAATCATCATATCCAGGGGAGCCGACGTCCGCAGAATGGCCGACGTATATAAAGCTCTCCTCAACAATGGCATCTCCGAGAAGGCCCTGCCTCGTCAAGAATGTCCTCGTCTATAGAGGATCTTTTTTGATTATTTTCCTCCCTCGGGATTTCCCTCTCCTCGAGGGGGCACGGACTCATCTCGGAGAACCCACCAACACCTGTGACATCAGGGTTAGTACACAAAAGGTAACATTCATCAAAAGGGATACCACACGAATCATACCGTGGTGCTTTGCTTCCCATTTGCCCCTCGAGAGATCACGCCATTTGCGCTCATTCGCATACTTTCGAGTCCAGTCCGCAAGATCGGGGACCTCCACGGGCATCGACGAGACTGCTGAAAAGGAGAAAAGGAAACACTCTTATAAGTTGATGAGAACACAAGGCACTAAGGCGCGACGAGGTGCTTATGTTTGAAGTTCCATATTTCAGGAAAAGGAATGAGCTATGCTGGAATGATGTCGATGGTCCTCACCCGAACAAATAGACTCATACATCCCCCATTTTGGTCCTCGTCATCACTGGCAATAAAAGGCCTCGTGGACCGACGTCACAACGCAATCAGTCCCTGACAATGTGTGGCCGATATAACCTAATGAGGTGGCTGAGGGAAATTTCAAGCTCAACCTTTTCGGTGAAATACCTCATCATCAGCACTATCCGCCAAAAGGACGGGTGAATCTGTGCCAAAGTAACTCGGTACCTTTTATAGAACTCGAGTACAAGTCGGTCGAGGGGTCCTAATGTAAACGGATACGTGTACACGGTCGGAATCCCTCTACATAAGTCATAACGTTTTCTTCTCGAGAGGGTATCTGCAGCACCATATTTTTCCCCCAGCCGCAGTCTCTCCTCACGGCCTCGAGGTGGTGTTCTTCTATCGATCGAACGAACCTCGAGGCATACTCTTGATTGCCCGGGGCATCGTAGGATTTCTCTATTGTAATGTCCTTTTTCAGAGCAAAGCAGCACGAGGTCAGCTCGCCATACACCGGCGGTGTACCACCGACCGGGATAGGGTCAGAGGAAAAATTCCCCTCTTCTTGGTGAGCATATTCAGGCGCGACAACCATGGTTACTAAAAGCAGAGGTAAAAACGGGGGGGGGGGGGGCATTTTCGCAAAAATGGAAAAGGAATGAGAAATTTGAAAGAAAATATGAGGTTTTTTGCAAATGTGCAAGAGTTAGAATGAAGGAGACGCAAGAATATTTATAGAACGAAAGATGAACAACCAACTGCCTTAAAGGCCATTCAATTTCTGACAAGTCATCATTGCATTTGGGGAAGTGTATCGGTGGGTCCACTTCGATCACTTCACAGTCACGTCACATAAATGATACCTTCATGGAGGGTTCGAGGAATCAAAGCTCACATGCCGACCTAACCTCGAGAAGGTGCCCGATATCGAGGAGACCTCCTATTGCAAGTGCGAGTTTCGAAGAAGCGAAGAATCGAAGCATAAAAGTCATATTATGGGAATAGGGTTACGGAACTAAGTTTATGAAAAATATGACAAAAATGCTCTATTTCCAAATATGTTTACACAAGTATTTTTACAAGAGTTACCCTGAAGGGTCCTATGTACAAGAGGAAGGAAAAAGCAAAAAAGTAAGAAAAACTACTATATGCCTCCACCGTTGTCCGAGCTGATTTCGGAGCCTTCGTCCGATGTACCCAGCATTGTCAGTTCCTCCTCCAGGGCCCTGCTCTCTTCGGTCTCGGCAGAGAGATCGACACCTTTGGAGCTCACTTCCTCGAGGGCCTGCCTCTTGGATTGTGCAAAAGCATAGGAAACTTCTTGGGTCAGCTTCAGCTCGGCCTTCTCATACATCTCCCTTGCCCGTTCATTCGCAGCGGCAACTTCCCTCTTGTACGAGGAGACATATTCACTTGCCTTGGCCTTGGCCGCAGAAAGTGCAGCAACCTCTTCCAGAGCACCTCAAAGAAGATCTTGGGCCGAAGATAGCTTCCCCCGAAGCATCTCCCTCTCCGAAGCCGCACTATCATTCAGCCGAGCCAGCTCCATGACTTTGGCGTCCTTGGCCGCAACATCCTCTCGAAGCCGCTCCACCAGGGCATCCTTCTGATCTGAGAAGCAGAAAGCAAGTTAATCACTGCCAAGTATTACGACTAAAATGTTAAAATGTGGGCACTAACATACCTGCTCGGAGAAATCGGCCCTCTCCCGAAGTGATCTCTCCAAGCTCGCCCGAAGGTTGGGCAGTTCCTCCTCTCTTCGAGCGCACAAAGCCTCGAGCTCAAACAACCCCGCCATAAGCTTCTCAAGATCCTCTCCACGATGAGTCAACTCATCTTGCAACTTGGAGAAGGCCTAGTCATATAACTTCTTGACCTGCAACACAGAGAAGGGAAATCAGAAAACGAAAATAGAAGAACAGAGAATAAGTATATTATCCTCAAAAGTCACCTGCTTTTGGAGCCTCTCGGCTTCCTCGAGGGCAACTAGGGCATCGACATCAGTCTCCTGTCCACCCCCTCGAAGTAGTCTCTGAATGCGTCATCTTCTCCACGAGAGATCTCTGGACCGGGGACACCCCTAACTTGAGCATCTCGTATATCCCCTAGAGAGAATGATGAGCCCGAATGAAGACCACCAGCAATGTTGGCCTCCATCGCGGTTTCTTCCCTACCTTGGAAAGCTTCAGTAGCAAGCCCCCCGAACTCCTCAACACGGACTGTGCCATGTCCGATGAGCGTATCGGAGACTGCACCCAAACCCTCCTCGAGGGTCTCCTCTACGAACGGCGGGCCCGCATCGACCGCCTCAAGGTCAGCATACGACCCCTCAACAACCCTCGAAGCCTCAGCACTTCACTTTTTCCTTTGTACCAAAGGGCAGGCATCGTCGCTCTCCTCATCTGTCCGCAGGCTCTCATCAGCCGTCGAAGACAATACCGTAGCATCGGTATTAGGCCTTTGAGTCTTTGGCCTCTTTGATTTTGGAGACCCCGCCGGGGCTTCTTTCTTCCTCTTTCTATCTTTGATGGCCTTCAGGGCCTCTTCCTCACCAGGTGGGGGCGACCTCATCAATACGCCCTCACCAAGTCCTGCAAAAATATATCATGTCAAAAAAGAATCATCTTCAAAAATTCTCACAAATAATGTGAAAGCAGTAGCAACAAGAACGTACCATGGTTCTTGACCTGCCATCATGTTTTGGCCAGCTCACGCCATACACGATCATTGTATGGGAAAGCAGAGTCTAAGCGTTTGACCATCCCGGAAGGTCCTGAACCGCACCGGGGAACCAAAAAATGGCTACACAATTAAAAGAAAATTAGTCAAAAAAATCTAGGGACAACGAAAGCATGTTCGACTCAAAGGAACTTACGTTTCATATTCCACTCCTCCAGGAATGGCATTCTGTCAACATGGATGATGTCTGAGGTTCGAACTATGACGAACCGGCTCATCCATCCCCGATCTCTATCCTCGTCGATGCAGGTGAGGAATGCCTTGGTGGATCGACGTTGTAATTTAATAAGTCCCCCGCAGAAGAGTCGAGGGCTATATAATCTGATCAAATGGTCGAGGGTGAAGGTCATTCCCTCGACCATATTGGTAATATGATGAAACACATATACAATCCTCCAAAATGAAGGATAGATCTGACCGAGTGTCACTCGGTATTGGTGGAAAAAATCAAGAATCACCGGGTCAACCGGTGGAGAATAAGAATCAACGGGGCCTAAGGTGAAGGGATATGTGTATACACTAAGAAAGCCAGCCTTGTGCGTGACTATGCTTTCATCAACCGTAGGGATCTCTACTCAGGCTGCCTCCCCCAGTGGTAGTCAAGTTTCACCCTCTCGATATCCGATACTACACTTATGTATCAGGACATGGGCTCGCATCGGCCCGGTGTAGAAGGGGGGTTTTCTATTCTAAAATCATAAATGGTGTCGAAAGGTCCAGGGATGCATTGCTCGATTGTAGGAGGGGTCTTTGATTTGCCCTCACCCCCCTCATTTTGAGGAACCATTTTTGAAGTCTTTGCCATGGTAGCTATCAAGGTTTGAAGTAAGAATGGGAAAAACGTGAGCAAGTAGAAGATAAGAAGGGAGAACACTTTGTTAAATTTGAAGATTTTAAGAAGAAGATGAAAAATTATGAAAAGGCAAGTAATTGTAGTATTTATAGGGGCCCTTTTGGAAATCTTGACGCGGGAAAGTTGAAATTGTGACGGTTCATGGGCTACTCGAGAATTGTGATTGACAGCGACTTTTGCACAACTTTTCGTGTCACAATCATTTAATGCTCTGAAGGGGATGGCGTCATAGTAGGAGTGTCGAAGGGGCGAAAGGTCAAAACTATTTCTTATATCTTCATTCTAAGAAATTAGGGGACTATCTATATACGGCTAAAATCGAGAAACCCAATTTTGTGGCCACTTCGATGAAGATGAAGGGTCGAAGGCCCGAGCTCGGCATCGAGGGGAACATCGAGGGTCCTTGACCTCGAGGCAGCAAAAACCAAGGGTCGACATGAAAAAATGGAAACCCACAAGGGGCACGTGGTTAAAGCTGACAAAGTACACAAAATGGTACACACCCGTACCGTGGCATTAAATTGTTGTACCAACCATTTCTCTTTACATTAAATAGTTGTACCAACTATATTTCCTTGTAATGATTACACGTGTACTATGTTTGGATTTTCCTTCTTATATAAAGCGGACCCTTGTCACTTTGTAAGACACAAGATATTCAATACAAGAACAACAACATTATCTGCTCCCTGGTTTAAACATTCTATACAATTATTCCATTGATTTACTGCTTCCATTTATTGTGTTTCACTTATAGTTCTTCATTTATTGCTTATTATTGATCATAAAGAGGCCACTTACGAGGCCCATTAAGTAGTTAACCACTCACCGACCACTCTCCATCAAGCTCTCGAGCTCTACCTCGAGACCCCATTTCGATTAACTCGAGATCCCGTCTCTCAGTAGCTCGGTCTGCATATCTTTGCTTCCCTTTATCATTATCGCACTTTCTTCACCTACATTTAGCATCTATTGCCTAACAACTGGTATTAAAATAAATTACATATTTTTAGAACCGCACAATCAAATTTAATTGTAATTACCATTTTCACGGTAAACACCACTATTTGTTGTACTTTTTCCCAAGGTATGTGAACGTACCATTTGCATTCAATAACTTTTCATTAGTCAAACATTCAAAAAGGGTCCTCATGTACTCTAAATAGTTCTACTACAGGCAGCTCTATTGCATCTTTAGTTACGTGCAATGTTTGATGTCATCATCCACGTTCTGTTCACTGTAGCATGTACCCGAGATTATCTGTGATAGCCAATATTGTATAGGTATGCTTTAACATGTGTGTCGATCTCTTCAATTGTCATGACCCAAATTCCCAACCCTCAGGATCGTGATGGCGCCTAACACCATACTTACTAGGCAAGCCAATGTAGAGGGGTTCAACATTTAAAACAATTAAAACATAATACGAGGCCTAATATTATCCAATAAATGATATCAAAAAAATGTTTGAGATAATGAAACAAAACTCGAAACTAATACTAATATTTAACTACCTAGGATTTGGAGTCACAATTCACGAACTACTAAAGAATACTACAAGCATTTGGCCGAAAGAAAATATATATATGTTTTGAATGAAATAAAAAAATACTAACTAAAATAATGTGGAGAAGACTCCAGGAATCTGCGGACGCCAGCAGATCTACCTCGTGTCTCCGTACGAATGATCAGCTACTACTCGAAAATCAACTCTGGCCGGAACCTGGATTTGCACAAGAAGTGCAGAGTGCAGTATCAGTATAACCGACCCCATGTACTGGTAAGTGCCGAGCCTAATCTCGACGAGGTAGTGACGAGGCTACGTCATGTCATTTATAATATAACATGTATACAGTATTTAATAAAGCAAGAAAAAAATACTAAATTAAATAAACAATAACTTGCAGCAATTAATAAAATAACTCAACTAACTTTTCCATATCTCAGATATAACCAATCCTTACGAAAATTTCCAAATTTCAATTTAAATAATGGTAAGAGCAGAATATGAAATGACAACAATAAAACAATGTGTATTCCAGTCTTTATTATATAACCAGTAAAACATGAATATTCTCCCTTATTACTCCTTGTTGCGGCATGCAACCCGATCCCACATGTCCACCCTTATTGCTCCTCCCTATCTATATCACCCTTATTTCTCATGTTGTGGCGTGCAACTCGATCCCACATGTCCACCCTTATTACTCCTTGTTGCGGCGAGCAACCCGCTCCCACTATACAATCACATCTCATCATTTATAATAAAGGTTTCACAAATTAGATCAAAGTATTTCACAATATTTATGTCTCAACAATTATAAACAGAAAGCTGTACTATTCAGGAACTTCACCAATTATCACTACACAGCGAAACCAACCGAGATGTATCATGAAACACTGACAACCAGCTCAACAATTAACGTACCACAATTAAACTAAGGAACGATTAATATCTTCAGTTAAGTGAAACAATATCTAACCAACAAGTAGACAAAACGAGTAGACACAGAGGCATCAATAATCATAAAACAATTAAGACAAGAATATGATCAATTGGAAACGGGGAAGGGAACATGCTAAAAACATAATTTTGTGGTGCATAGATACTCGTTACCTCACCTATACACCACAAACATGTAATTCACATAGCATTTAATACGGGGATTATTAATCCCTCAAGTCGAAGTTAGACCAAACACTTACCTTAATTTCGCAGGCCACTCACTGCTCAATTACAACCTTTTCTTTCGAATTCACCTCCAACACACTCGAATCTAATCATAATTAGTTCAATATTATTAATTAGTACTAAATGAACTAACTTTAATGCAAAATTATAGTTTTCCTATCAAAAGACAAAAATCGACCCTAGACCCGCTTAGTCCAAACTCGGGGTTCAGATCAAATTTCATTTACCCATTAACCCCGAGCCCGAATGTGTAATTAGTTTCGAAATTCGACCCCAATTCGAGGTCAAAATTCTCTAATTCTACCCAAACCCCCAATTTCTACTATGAAAACCCTTGATTTTTGATTGAAAAGTGATGAAAAATAATGGACAATCGAAAAAAAATAGTTTACAATCGTTTACCAACACTTTGGAGAAGAACTTGTAAGATGAAAATCGCCTCTAGGTCTTCTTAGTTTTGAAAATATGAAACAATGGCTTCTTCCCATTTTAAATTTTGTTTTTAAGTCGCTGGACAGGCCTTCATCGCGTTCGCCATGGGCCTATCGCAATCGCGTAGAATTATGGCCCAGCGGCCTTCGCGTTCGCGTAGGAAGGCTCGTGTTCGCGATGCTTTACGGCCTTTTGGTCATCGCGTTCGCGACCAGGTGGACTAGTTCGCGTAGAAGAAACGAACTCCCCTCCCCCAGGCCCATTTACTCAACGCGTTCGCATAAGCCTGCCCGCGTTTGCGAAGGGTACTCCCCCCAGTACTTCGCGTTCGTGACCAGGACTTCGTTTTCACGAAGAACAAATTGACCCTAAACCTTTTTACTCTTCGCGATCGCGGGAGAGACTTCACGATCGCGAAGAACAAAGCATCAGTGCACCAGTAACAGCAAAACAACATAATTTTTATAAGTTTAAAACATCCTGAAGCCTACTCGAAACTCACCCGAGCCCTCGGGGCTCTGAATCAAACATGCACACAGGTCTAAAAATATCATACGGGATTGCTCGTGCGATCGTATCACAAAAATAACATCTAAAATTACGAATTTAACCTCAAAACTCATGATTTTCTCAAGAACACTTCAATTTCACTATTTTCTCAAACGGATGTCCGAATCACATCAAACGAACTTCGATTCCCACCAAATTTCACAGATAGTACTTAAACATTATAACAAACATGTACCAAGATCCGAAACCAAAATACGGGCCCGATACCAAAGAGTTTAAATATTAATTCATTTCTTTATTTTCTTTAAAAACCAGTATAACAATTTTCATCAAAAAATGATTTCTAAAGCTAGGGACCTCGGAATCCAATTCCGGACATACGCCCAAGTCCCATATTTTACTGCAGACCTTCTGGGACCGTCAGAATATGGGTCCGGGTCCGTTTACTTCAAATATTGACCAAAACCAACTAAAAATCAAATTTTTAACTCTAAAAATTATTATTTCTTATATTTTCACATAAAGGCTTTCCGGATTCACGCCCGGACTGCGCACGTAAATTGAGGTAATTAAAATTAATCTTTTTAAGACTAATGAGCCCGGAATGGAGTCTTAATTATTAAGATGGCCCTTTGGGTCATCACATCAATCTTTGACATTCTTTCATTAAATTCATCAGGTGTGTATGATCGTGCTGTGGAACAGTACAATTCGCTTAACTTTTAGATGACCCTTCTTGAACTTTGACCTTACATTTGTCCAAGTATGCCGCATGCAAGCATAATGTGGCATGTCGGTATAAACAATAGATGTTGCCTTCAAGATGCTCTTATTCCGGTCCGAAACAACACACATATTTGATTTTTCACCATATGCATGTTTGAATTGCTCAAAAATCCGCCTCCATGATGCGTCATTTTCTGAATCAACAACGGCGTATGCTAGTGGTAGTATGCTACCAATCACACACGTGGCAAAAAGAAATTCAATTTATGTAATATAACTTAGGGATATAAAAATATAGTCTAAAAAAAACTTTATAACAATATTTTTACAATTAATCTACATTACCCGTTGCATCTATTGTGCTAGCTGTTAGCATGATTCCCCTATATGCCGACTTCAAGAAGGTGCCATCAACTACCACAACTGGCCTACAATGCCCCAACCCTCGATGAACGTACTAAGTGCAATAAATGCATACAAGAAATAATCACCTTCAGTCTTCTGCAATTTCACTACCGATCCCGGATAAGTCTTCTCCAGAATATACAAATAACTCGACAAACAGTTGTAGGAATCAGCAAGATGACCTCTCAAAAATTTCAAAACTTTTTCCTTTGCTCTCCAAGCTTGCATGTATATTAAGTTTACACGATGATTCGACAACATATCAGTTTGTATGCCTTTGGTGTGTATACTGTCTTAGGATCCGCATATTTTGGCATCACCATGCTGCATACCATGGCAGTTGGTTTGTGTTGTATGTATGTGTTGTCCATCAAAGAGCATATGTGCAAACTGTTGAATTTTCGAACCTTGGACAATGCTGATTCATTTACGCTGGTGGACTTAAAGTGCCACGTACAATTGTCACCAACACATATGGGGTAGTAGTTACAAAATAAAAACAATTCAAAAAATATTATGAAAATTGTAGCTACAAAATACGATGATGTTTATTCCCAAAAACATATCTTAAACAATTTATATACAGTTCATATACAAAAAACTACAACTTATCCACAATATGAATTTGACAAATAAAATGTTCATACCTTCTTGCACTAAACCTTTTCACCCTAAATTAAAACTTATTATGACAGAATAATGCTTAATTGCACTGACAATTATTTGATTGTCTCGGTAAACTTGGCCAACTTTAATTATATTTGGCGTAAATTCTGTTATGATGATATTTTCATATTCCACAATTGCCGGAGATATTTGCATATCAATCAACTTCATTGTTCCTGATACTTCTCCAATTGTATTACAATTGCTTGACAATTATATCATGTTAGTATTACGATAATAAAAAAAACCTCCACTCAACTAAAAGTATAGCAATTCAGACCTCTGTATATTCATGTGTTCCATATTTGAAATAATGCTTGTAGAGACATGACAGTTGAACTACATTTGATATGTAGTAAAATTGTAGATAATTGTAAAAAAATTGTAAAACACTTGAAATTGAAAAAATACCAGCACTGAAAAAACAGAGCAAACCTGCAATTGTGTTTGCATTCGACATACTGCATTCCAAATCGAAATCACGCACTGTTATACACAACAAATTTATTTCTAATTTTTTTTCCTTTTTTGTCTCCATATACACTCGAACTCCCATATCGTTCCGAATTTTCATTGGAGGACAACGCACATTGACAGTGTATTTGATTTTGATGATTTTTGCGGAGGTATCGATCATCAGATGCTCTACAATTGCGAAATTCAATTGACTATAATTTGAATCGTCATTGACTACAATTCGGTCAACATAAATCTTTATATCTCCCAATGCTATCCCACCGCCCATTGAGCTAAAACATAATCCCTAATTTTGATATTATGTCGTGAAATTCAATTCGATTATAGCTAATTATTTACAATTGAATTGTTCAAAACCGTGTTTATGGAAAACAAGAAGAATCCAGAAAAAAATAGAGAATAGAAGGATGTGATGATAACCACTGAAAATCTGCGTAATAGAAGGATTCTACGAATATGTTGCTTTCAATTTTGGTGCGAGGATCGCGTCTTAATTCTCTAAGCGATCCCGAAAATCCTGTGCCTAAATAAGGAAGACTATTGCAGAAAAGATTCTAGTTTAAACAAATGTATATATTATGTAGCTAAATTATGTTTAGGTCGAAAAAATTCAAAAATATGGACATTTTTTGTAATAAGGTTTGAAATAGTGTATAGGAACCAAAAAATTCCTGTTTTATTACCCACAAATCCAAATCGTTACTCTGGGCTTTGGAATTAGGGATTGTTATACAAATTGCCGGCAAAATTTAATGTTTACTGTTTCTAGCCCAAGCTCCAAAGGTTTATTTTAATATTTTTTTTTCTTTNATATATATATATATATATATATATATATATATATATATATATATATATATATATATATATTCGGGTATTATCTTGCAAGAGGCTATATAGTGTCACATTCCCTTTTAATTTTCAGAAATATGGTTTTGTACCCATTTTCTTTTCAAAATTCTGGCCCCCATTTAAAAAGAAAAATAGGCTGAATAGTAGATGAATTTCATTTACACCATACGAATTCATATTTTGTATTTTAGGGTTGTGAAATAGTGGTGATAAATTTTCTTTATATTGCATAATCCAAATCCAAGCTCAAGAAATTTGTTTAAACTTATTTTATAATTAAATCAACAATACACAATTGTTTACGAACAACTTTAATCAGGACGTGCCTTGTGATTTTATTTGGGAAATTGAGATTTAAATATTTAAGATTTTAAAAGGAAGAATAGGAGCAGGAAAAACAGATGCCACGTGGCAGAAGGCTTTGGATTGCGTGAGGAGAAGAGAGGGTAATAGCTTCTTGAAGTGAGAGAAGCCCAATGAATGCTACATTTCACTCAGTGGGGCATAAAATAGTGAAAGTTCTCAGCTTGGGATCGTCGATACGTTCAATATCTCAACAACAGGCGGAGGAAGGAACGATTCTATTGATACAGATTGGAGTATTATTTTCAAGAAGAATAGACTATGAATAAGCTGAAAACATCAAGCTCCGAATTGGACTTGGATCGACCCAATCTTGAAGATTATCTTCCAACTGGATCCATCCCAGAACCCCATGGCAAGCTTCGCCTGTAAACCCCCCTCCACTCTTTCCTCTTCCTTTTACCTTTTTCACATTTTCCTAGTTTTGATTTGTTTTCCCCCCTTTTGCTTCATTTATATATTTCAGGCTTGATTTAATTGATATTTCTCCCACCCTAACTGAGGCTGCTGGTGCTATTGTTGACGTGAGTTCCCTCTTCATTTCCCTTTTGATTTACATGTCAATTATTGACTGCAAATTTACTGATTGTTGCACTTCCATTAAAAGAAAAAAAATTGGCCTCTACTTCTTTTGTTGGTTTTGGAGCTTGTCCTTATTGTCAATTTGTTAATTATGCAATGACCGTGACTTCTAAATTGCTGACTCTTCAACTAACAAACAACAATTCGACCTCTACTTTGTTTGGATTTTGTCATAAAACTTTATTTTGGAGCTTGCCCTTTCAGTTTAAGGAAGTTTACATGTACCCATTTTCATTTAGTTACACTCTTTCTCATATTCTTTTTTGGCAGGATTCTTTCACCAGATGCTTCAAGTCAAATCCACCAGAACCTTGGAACTGGAACATTTATTTGTTCCCTTTATGGTGCTTGGGGGTTGTTGTTAGATATGGGATTCTTTTCCCTATAAGGTTTTTCCTCTTTCATTTCTTTTATTTTTCCTCATTTGGGTCCCAATCACTAACTGACTTTTATCACCTACCATGGCCGTGGTAAGTGCACTTCCTCTATATGTGGAAGATGGGAAGTTGTTCACTACCCCATTGAAAGAAGCTCACTTTTGTCATCCTTTGCTTTATGGCAGAGTTATTGTCTTGACAATAGGATGGATAATATTCCTCTCTTGCTATATCCCGGTGCATTTCCTGCTGAAAGGACACGATAAGTTCAGGAAAAAGCTTGAGGTAGCTCTCTTGCTCTCTGGTTACTTAAATTTTCTCTTTTATCTGCACTAGTTAAGGACTACGGGTTGGCATTTGCTCAGACTCTACAAGGTAATGTTTGCCTTCATCTGTTGTCTTACAGTGGAGAAATATTATATTCATCGACATTGAGACAAACATCACTTCACCAGGAGTATGATAAATTGGCAATATGTTTGGATATTCTCTGCTATGAATAAATGTCTCTGTTGTTATTCTCTTGAAGAGTGTATACATATTAAGGTTTCTAACATCCTTGGCTTGGTTAATTTTTTTCCAGAGATGTCTGGTGGAGCTGATATGCAGTTTCTTTGTTGCATCTTGGACTGGGGTTGTCAAATACCATGGTCCACGGCCTAGCATACGACCTAAGCAGGTATGTCTGCCACTGCAATTTATATTTCATATGTGAACCATCTTCTCTGATACATCTCAAGTTGACTTATGCATTTTATTGACAGGTTTTTGTGGCGAATCACACGTCAATGATAGATTTTATTGTCCTAGAGCAGATGACTGCATTTGCAGTGATCATGCAGAAGCATCCTGGATGGGTTGGTAAGATTTTATTGTATTTGCATTGGTTGCTCTTTCATTTTGTCTCTCTGTCAAAAGTTGCTGAGCCTTGATATGAAGACATGGAGCATTTCTGAAAGTTAAGGCCTAATTATACCTTCAACAGTCTAACTTCAACTTTTTGGATTAGAACCTATAATTCAGTTAATGATTCAGGACCAGGGTGTTGGATAGGAATTTTGCAGATCTTGGTATGATAACTGCATAAGCTAATTACCAAAAGTTTGGTGCAGAGTGAGTGCATTGATCTGAATTGGAGTTGAACTTGGTTTGCTAGTCAAAAATATATGGAAGACAAATATTGAATCTTAGCATAACTATAAGTCATCTATGTAAACCCTTTAACTTCTTGTCATGCCAATTGGACCACTTTTTAGAAACATGATTCTTCTTAGGTAGGAGTTTGTGGATGTTGTTCTGCTAACTGCTTTAGGTAATAGCAAATGTTCGGTGCAAACTGAGTGCATTTAATGTGGAATTAGAGTTGACTTTATTTGCTGGTGATGGAGTTTATCGACGGAAAATATTGAAGCCTAGAGTAACTATAATTTGCCTGCCTATACCGTCTAATTGCTGTCGTGCTATTTGGCTTTTCAACCAACAAAACCAGATTTTTTTTGGATTGTAGGAATTAGTGATGGTTATAAGAGTTTTAGCTTGACTAAACTCCAGGTTATCTTGTATGGCTACCCCCCATCTCCTTACCTTTCCTTTACTGGGCAAGCAAATCTTGTTAGTGTCCTGTACAGGCAGAATTAAAACCTTGTTTGTACGAGTCTAGATAAAGTGGTTATTCCTGTGATTTAGAATCCTGTATGCATCAAGTCTTATTAGATCGCCGGGCCAATTATAAAAACAAGTTACCCTTTTCATCTTTGCTGCCCTTCTGGTACAGTCTAAGCCAAAGTTTAGTCTAACTTGCTTATCACTAACTTAATTTCTAGCATTCCATTTTCTTAAGTTCAAACCATAGGATTATAAGGTGCTATACCACTCCCCGCTGAAGTGGGTCAACAGGGGCGAAACAAGTATGTCTTCTTGTACTGTCCTTCACCTTGTCATTAATGATGGGGTGTCACTCGATTGTTTCAAAGTATTTGAATTGTGTGGCTCAACGTCATCTGCATTATTAGTTGCCACCTTTAAGGGTGTTAAGGTCGCCTTTCTATGGGCACTTGAGAAGAGAAATGACACGCATATTTAGGGAACTTTGGACTGCAAACCTGTCTTTGTATAACTTCAAGGCAAAATTTATGAAATTGTATGTATCCTGTTCGGTTCATTAATTTCTCATTAATTTTAAATATTTGCAGGACTACTGCAGAGTACCATTTTAGAAGGTGTTGGATGTATCTGGTTCAACCGCTCAGAATCCAAGGATCGTGAAATTGTAGCACGAAAGTACGTGATGTCAGAGGAATCATTCTGGACATCTCATTTTCTACTATTTTTCTTACAGATTTTAATTTTCAGGTTGAGGCAACATGTTGAAGGGGCCGATAACAACCCTCTTCTTATATTCCCCGAGGGAACTTGTGTAAATAACCACTACACTGTCATGTTCAAAAAGGTTGGTCCAATGAATTCACTCGTTATATAGAATTTTAAAGGGTTGAGCTCTCCTTGACCCAAATTATTGGTCTTTTTTGAGTATATTCCCCCTTCAACTGTTAGGAGTTCTTTCTTGTGAATAAGTGGTTAAAGAGTGAAGCTGAAAAGTAAATTTTGTGGTGTTTCTGGTCTTCAGTATTATTTTAGTATCTTTAGGGTAAAAAGGGTGCGATTACAAGTTATCTTTTTCTTTTTCCCTAAGTGTTTAAACTAATGGTTTTGATGCCTCTATCCTTTTTCTTGCATGATGAATAGGGAGCATTTGAACTCGGTTGCACTGTTTGTCCTGTTGCAATCAAGTACAACAAAATTTTTGTTGACGCCTTTTGGAATAGTAGAAAGTAAGGTTTTCTTAATGCCAAATTGCTTATCTGGTGTATTTGGTGATATTCATCTCGTTATACTCTCTCTTCTCTCCTGTTTTCTGTTTGCTAGTTTGAAGTATGACTTTCTTCTATTAATTGCAGACAATCCTTCACAATGCACCTCTTGCAGCTCATGACATCTTGGGCTGTTGTCTGTGATGTTTGGTACCTGGAGCCTCAGAACATAAGACCTGGGGAGACTCCAATCGAGTTTGCAGAGAGGTAAATTTACCACTGGGAAAAGCAGTAACCACTGTTCTAACAGGGGCATTTATCTTATTAGATTTGAGATATTAACTTTTGGATAGTACTCCTATTTAAGGAAATCCTTTGGCAATCTTCTCTTTTCAGGGTGAGGGACATCATTTCTGCTAGAGCAGGTCTTAAAAAGGTTCCTTGGGATGGATATCTAAAATACTCTCGTCCTAGCCCCAAGCATCGAGAGAGGAAGTATGTTTCCAATACAACCCCCCCCGAAGTAGTATAGACTTAATACTTTGTGTCGTTTTGTGCTGTTTACGTTTACTTTGATTTGTGGTAGTAACAGATCTAAAACTTTACCTGCTATGGATTGGTTCCTGTCTTAAATTGTTCTTTTGATCATTTTGCATGTTTTTTTAATCATGTTGTATGTGTATACTTATATCTGCGGATGATGGTAGCTAAATCTCAGTTAATCTCTCTCTCTCTCTCTCTCTCTCTCTCTCTCTCTCTCTCTCTCATGATGTCCCTTATGTTGATGGTGTTACTGTCTACTATCCTTTTTCTTATTCGTCAAAAAGGAAGTTCCGTAGTTCTCCTGCCACTGACATTGTTGTCTTTGTTTGAATTTTCTTTAGGCAAGCTCTAGCAATACTAAAGTCGCAACTAAAGCATTTAGAGGTTATGTAAGTTTGAAGTCGCTGTTTGTTTGTTTTGTATCTGCAGGCAACAAAGTTTTGCAGAATCAGTGCTGCGTCGCCTGGAAGAGAAGTAGAGAATTGGATGTATGCTTTGTCTCCATGTTCACTTTAACTTTGAGTTTGATTTTGTTCTTAAGTTTAATTTTTTCTGTGGCCTGTAGCCGTTCAAATTGGAATAGTTGCCATACTATTCTTCTCAACTTAATATTTTGGCTTTAGTCATTTTCATTAACCACAGTTAAGAGAATATTACTACAAAGTTGGCAGCAATTGTCTACGAAGCCCTTTGCTTAGTCTTATTGGTTTATACTTTGGATGTCCACGTATATACAATATTGTTTCTTGAGGCTGTTCAAAGTGTTAAAACTTCCAGTTTCTTTTTCACTCTTATGACACTATAGAAGACCTTTTGAGTGGTGTGTGGAGGAGTTGTTTATTGGATGTAGGGACTGATATTTTATCGTTTTCCAAACTTTGAACGGGCAGATATCAGCCATTCTGAAGAAATTTTTTAAGTGGCGATTACTCGTTTGATGAGAATCTTGACTTGTGGAATTTTCCTTTACGAAGAGTCATGTTTGGATGGATGACTGCTAAAAGATCCGATGAGCCATTTGATAATGACATTGTACCACTGGACTATGGCAAAGGCCATTCCGGTGCACTAAACTCCCGCTATGTGCGAGGTTCAGGGAAAGATCGCACTACAAAGCTCTATTGTACCATAGTAGATCCTTCCTATGGTGTCCTCAGAGGTGTGACTTTACGGTTGATAAATCTGGTGAAAACCTTAGAAGATTGAGGTTCAAATTCCATTAGATAAATGCTTAGGCAGCAGGTAAGTGATGAATATTGGAGGTGTGCAAGTTGAAAAAAAACAAGCTTAAACCTCGGTGGATAGAATTATATTGGTCTGACTGTTACTGTTGCAAAAAAGATTAAAAAATTAACTCTGAATTCTCCTGCACGTGGCTATCCCAGTCATTGTGGTTGCCTCCACGTTAGTGAAATTAATTGTTGGCTGCAGAACTCGAGCTACACATGTTTTAAGTATCGGGGGCCTTACAATATAAGGGAATCCGAGAAGAAATTATAACAGAGTTATCTGAATTCCGAGATTTAATGCTTCCTCCATCCGTGATTAGTGACTATTTTATCTTTTGCACATCTTTTATTTATTTTAATAAAATACAAACTCCTAGAACACAATTACTCTTAATTAAATTGTAGGTATTGTTAACTCGATACATTGTGACATGTAAATAGAGACAAATTTGAAAAGTTATAGTTAATTCATTCTTAATAATGTAAAAAAAATACTTATTTTGGACTAAAATAAAAAGTTCAAAAAGTCACAAATACTTATTTTGGATCAAAATAAAAAGGTCAAAAAGTCACTTATTATGATTATAAAGGAGCAGGAGCAGTATAATTTTAATTAAGTTTGAAACCCAAGGTAGTCTCTGCCCTCGTGTTTTGAAGGTGGTAGCTTTTATTAAGGTGTCTTATGGTTGAGCTTAGGTGAGCAACAAGCGCTGCAGCCTTTACATTACAAAGGCATTTCTTACTAATTCCAAAGACTTAGAAAAACATTAATCTGCTTGAGGACCAGGATATGAGTTAGAAGACAACAACGTCCTGGGCAGAGGTTGTCGGCTGGTCAAATTTTCACATATGTTTGGCCTTTCATTATTCTGCTAATATTCCAACCTTTTCTGTGTGTACATTACATGTTTGATATTCTCTCTTGTATCTTTTTCTAACGTGTGGGTTTCCTACTTTTCCCTATAATTAGTATTACGACCCGCGCGATGTGCGGACTTTACTAAAAAATGTTAAAAGTATAATTTAATTTATTTGAGCATGTTAGATTATGGTTTTAACTAAATTATAATTATCCTCTCACATATCCAATAATAAAAGTTCACTGTAATTAAATTAAATGAATCATATAATTATCGAATAACTTTTGAATGATACTCAAATATCATAATTATATTGGTTGTGCTATAAATAATATAAAAATTAACATGGTCCAAAACGAATAAGCTAATAGATATTGTCTTAAAATTGCCCAGTGGCTTTCTCGATCTTCAAGATTAAAAATTAAATTTTCTCTCTATATTATTTTTAACATAATATTTAATAATAATTTCAGTCACTATTAAAATTATCTATATTATAAATTTGTTATATTTCTAATATTTTAATGAGTTGCTTGGAATTTCTTAATTTGAACTTTTGTCATTCTAATATAAAAGATTTCTCATCTCAAATTCAAAGTAATCCAACACTTTATTTTAAGCTGATTGTTAATATCATGTCAAAATGTGATTTAGTTAATTTGAGCACATTAAATCATATTGGTTTTGTAAAATCTTAACTATCAGCTTATTTGCAAATTCAACCTATGAGACTCTTTCATAGCTACTTAATATATAAGATTAAATTATTTTGATTGATTATCACAATTATTTAAGAAAATATGGTCTCTTAATTACATTATAAACATATCACTATTATGTTGATTTACGTATATGATAAATTACATTCAATATTTTATTTTTATTTTGTATTTGTAATCCTCTAGCAACTCTTTTGGGAGATATAGTTGAATGTAATCTTCCTCTTAGAAGTGAAAGATCCAAACATCCATTACCTTAATTGTTGGTTCCTTAAATTCTAAAAGAAATTTTGAATTGGCATTTTTTTTTTGTAATTTTAGTTTTCTTATTTTAAAATAATTTAAAGACTCCAACTTGAAACTACTCTCCAATTTTGAATATACGTTTTGACTTTCGATGAGACGGAAAATCTCAAAATCTCGACAATATTGGGTCCCTATTTGTACTAGGATTATTCATCTCTTAGAATCGTTGCGTTTTCTTAACGTTTATTGCTCGAATTTAGAATAGATAATGTCCCACTATCTGTCACTATTAAAGAAGGAATTCAATGCTTATTATTATCTTATGTTGAGGGGTGGTGGGCTTGGTTGATATTCCCTCTTTCCCATTACGTTACTTTTATTATGTTCAACGGTTTTTGGGTATTTGATAATTTCTTCTCTCATTTTAGTTGACTTTAATTAGTATGAAATGATGGTTATTCGAATAGTTTAGATTGACAATAATTGAAACAATAGTTGGAATTGTGAAGTAGAGAAAGTTATGGAATAATGACACACTAAATTTGAATTGATGGGAATGAAGTTGCCATTTTAAAAGACATGTTGCTATATTTTTCTAAACGGATCAAAACACAGAGAATATGCTTAGATGTACCCAATTAATATGACGCTTATTCATATGGAAAGGATAACGTAATACGTTATTATTATGTGGTTAAACAGAAACTATTCAGCTTCACTCTCCATAATTTATCAATGTGCCTGCCCTTCTATATTATAAAATAAATCTGTTATTAGAGTAGAGATGTATTTCTTGAGGAGACGTGAAACCTAAAATTCTAAATATTACAGTATAAAGAAAGTTAGGTTATTGGGTCTGGTTTTCCCGACTCCAGTCTTCTTCAAGTAATCTGTGGACTGCGTGGTGTGGTTCCATAATCAATTTTTCATCAAAATGCTGAATTTATTTGTTACTAATAAATTTTTATAATTAATGTGTCACACGTAACATCTTTACCTTGGACTAAATAAATATTGTAAGTCTTGACAAAGACTAGACTATTCCACACTCCTTTCACTTTCATCCTCACTCCCCACCTTCTTCTTGGTCATTCATTCTGCTGTAAACTGTTTCCTTTTTCGTTTTCTCATATTTAGACCCTCATATTCCTTAGNCCCCCCCTCCAACTATAATATACCGCACCTCTCTCCACCAGTAACGCCCACTAATTACACAAACTCTGTAACTCCCAAAACAGTTCTTTCTATTCCTCTTTCCCTTTTTCCAGGCTAAAGCTTAGACAACGCAGAAAAATGGTTTCTTCTTCGAGCCTAACTACTACACTGTTATGCCTTGTTTGGCTGCTCACCATTTCATCTCCGGCAACAGCTTCCTTCACTTGCCGTTCCGGCGGAACCTGTGACGCCATTATTGACTACACTTTACCCAACGCCACCACCTATAACGCCGTTAAGAAACTGTTCCACGTCAAGAACCTCCGTTCCCTCCTCGGCGTTAACAACCTCCCTGTCGACACCCCTGCTGATCAAAAACTCCCTGCTAATCAAACCATCAAAATCCCTTTCCCTTGTCTCTGTAGAAACGGTACCGGAATATCCAACAAGCGACCCACTTACACCGTCGTCTCCGGCGACTTCCTTTCACACATCGTCTCTGATATCTTCGCCGGTTTATTTACCGTTCAGGAACTCCAGACGGTTAACAACATAACCGACCCGAATGTGATACAACCCGGAGATAAGCTGTGGGTCCCACTGCCTTGCAGTTGCGATGACGTTGACGGTGAAAAGGTTGTTCATTATGGTCGCTTGGTGGCCGCCGGCAACACCGTGGATGACATTGCTCAGCAGTACAATGTTTCCCAGGATACACTTTTGAAATTAAATGGTTTATCAGATCCTAAAGAACTTGTAGCTGGCTCTGTTCTTGATGTTCCCCTTAAAGGTACTCCTTTTTCACTGCTATTGTATTTGCCTTTTCATTTCCTGAGCCCCACTTTTAGTAATTTGAGAGAAAGTTACGCTGCAGAAAGTAAAAAACTTTTTACCTGAGAGTCCGTTTGCTCAAGAAAGGTAAAGACATATTTAACGAGTTTTCAACAACTGAGATAAGCTTCATTTGATTTCAAAGTGCAATATTTTTTCCCCAAGTATATTGCTACTGTGCTATTTTAGCATTTATTGCCAAATCTTATTGGAAGATGCATGTTCATCTATTTTATATGTATTGATTTTGCTGTCTGTTGATATGGGGATAAAAGAATAAGCAAAATCATCAACATACTTTGCACTTTGGAGGTTTGCTTTAAGTTCTGTGGTTGTCGTTGCATATGTTGGCTAATGTTTATTGTGATTTCTCAATAGTCACTGCCTTGTATTCCCGTAACTCTGACCAAATTGTAATGTTGAATTGACATATGTTGTAGCAACACAGCTTAGTCATCCTTTTAGTCCCTAGCCTATAGATACTCCTGGACTCTGGAGTTCAAGAACATTGTGGGCTGGTGTCACAGGAGTGTTTCTGATCTGGAAGATCTGATTGACATTTCACATGGCCCATTATATTTAGAAGCATATGTCAAATGAATCATCAAGTTTTCCCATTTTCTGAATGATGGAATAAACTAGTTTGTGGTTTATTAGTTTCAAAGATGCCTGTTTTCCTATACTTAAGTAATCATCATGCCTTGAAAAGCAGAATAACCGAGTTCAAAAGAGTATACCTATGCATGGATAAAAGACCATGAGAAAATGATGAGAGAAGATTGATTATCAATATTGCTAGTGCTAGTTTTGTATATCATTCATTGACCATATTTTGGAATTTTTTTCTGGCTGGTTGCTGCTGCATAATGGACTTATAGCACGTCTTGTTGAAACATGTTCTCAACAAGCAAATCATAACTCTGTCGAGCCGTAAGCTTAACCAAATCACTGATGTCCAATAAGAGTATCATAAGACAATAAGTCACATAAGTCTACCCCTCTTTCAGATTGAAGCTATGATATACCAGCTCATTTAGCCAGTGTAAGATGAGTACCCTTCTTTTAAGCAGAATTAGATTGTTTTCACGGAAGCGCTTCTGTATTGAAACTACTAATTTCAACATGCTCATCTGAAAATGGCACACATTGGTCACACAGGGTTAGCTAGTTCTGGTTAAGATAAAGAAATTCAGCAATTTCTGACCAATTGAATGTTAAATATGCAAGGTTGCATAATAAAGGGAAAATAATGTACTTATAATAGCGAAATGAAAATTGCACTTTTCTCCAAGAGTACAGTCAGGTATAAGTCTACTTCCTTTCTGATTTGCAAATCCAAATTGGTTGATTTCAAAATTGTGTGGATGTGTGTATATTTTCAAGTGTTTTTGCTCCTCCTTTTTTTTCAAAACTCCTTTGGCCTATACCATGATTACCGTGATTTTGAAGTGTTTGATTTGCAGCTTGCCAATCAATGGTGAGCAATACCTCACTGGACTATCCTTTGCTCGTCCCAAATGACACATATGTCTTCACTGCTGCCAATTGTGTAGCATGCAAGTGTGATGCTGCGAAAAACTGGACGTAAGTTGCTGAACTGGTGATATTGATTTTTCACTTCTTTTTACACTTTTACTCCCAGTAATCTAATCTTGTTGCATCATACGTACTTTTTCCCAACCTGCTTGCTCAGCTTGCAATGCCAACCATCTCAGATAAAGTCCTCTCTTTGGAAGTCATGCCCCTCGATGCAGTGCCAAGGTCTGGATAGTTTTTACATTGGGAATGTCACATCTTCAGATTGTAATTCCACAGCTTGTGCTTATGCTGGTTACAGCAACCAGACCATTTTTACCACAAGCACTCAGTCAACTTGTCCTGGTGAGTTTATGCAGTTTCTGAGCTGCCCATGACACGCTACACTTATGTGCTAAACTGAGACATGCTTTTGTCGTTTGTACAGCCAATACTGCTTCTGAGATGAGGTCAGGGACATGGAGGTGGAGTATCGTCCTGGTTGCTATCCATCTGGCGTCGCTATCAGCTTCTTATTTGAGATAACTCCACGGTTTATAATACTAGCTTATGGTGTAGTTTTTTTAGCTTATAGTACTAGCATTTATGCTGCTGGGGACAAATCTTCAGTTCTTCCACGAACATAAGTAGTTCCTCTCTAGTAGACATTATTTGGACAAACCTTTCTCTTCTCCCTACTTTAAACATGGTTCTGGTCGTTTTGTCTGTCTTCAGGATTTTATGTTACTTTTGGTGAGCGCGCACCATGTTGGTTCATTTCTTTTAAATTATGTGAGCAATTTGTGAAAAAGAAAGTTTGGAAGTATAAGTGTGTGTGTGTGGTGGTGGATGCTCAAAGAGAGCACTTTGGTTTTGTAGGGAAAGAAGTTATAGAAGCACTTCCCCTAAAAGATAATATCCTCGGTGGCGGAGGTAGAATTTTTATTAAAGGGAGTCAAAATATAAAGAAATGAACTCACCAAGAAGTCAAGAGGTGTCATTGTATATATATATATATATATATATATTTGAAGAAAAAATTATCAAGCTAAACAATATAATTTAGGGGTGTCAGATTGACATTCCTCGGGTGCATGCCACTGATTACCCTCCCAATTAATGATTTTTTTGGAGGAGGAAAAAAGATAAGTCGAACCAGAGCACATCATTAGTAGTATGGTTTGCAGAGTAAGATTTGTCCTTGTTGTTTTAAAATGATTCGATAGACCGTAGTAGGAAGCAATTTCTTATTATCAAAGTTAATCGTTGTGTGGCATATAAGTGTCTTCTTGAATTTTTTTCAAAACACAATTAGATAGTAACGTAACGTAACTCACTTTTATTTTCACCAACAAAATGAGTTTGGGTATCCAGATTCAGATACCAATATTTTTAAACATACCTTTTGTTTTAGGAGACTACAAATTGTTTTCTTTCTAGTTATTGGAAAAAAGAAGAAGAGAGAGGGCAATACTCCTTCTAATTCCCGTAGTCTAGAGCTGAACTCAATGTATCAGACTTTAACCTACTATTTGATCAATAATAAAAGGAAAAAAGTATTTAACCTGTGAAATTAAACTAATCGAAGCGACCGATATTATTATTATGATACTAGTAATAGTTGTGTTTTTTGACAAAAAAATTGGAATGAAGAAATATGTTTCTTTTGCTGAAATCATTTTCGGTATTTTTATCCATTTTACAAGGAAAATAATTTCGTCAAAAGGGAGAGAATAATTAATTACTCATCTTTGTACTATTCATACATTCAGTAGTACTATAAAGTTGGTTGCACAAAGCACTTTTTTATTTTTGTGGAGATTTACTATTCCGGTTAAGATTTTAAATAGTAATTTGGTCTATTTACTTGTAACTCATTTTGAATATGCATTTTTATACGAGTGTAATGGAGTACATCATGCTCCTGTTCCTCGGAAACGACATCCAGGTGTGAATTGAATTTGAAAATTTAACTTTCTTATGTTTTGTTATCTTATCATCTCTATGGCTCATATCAAGAAGCTGGTTACCAAATTTGGAACTCAACATTCACAAGGGCTACAAAAAATTATATTATTTATCAAATTAAATTATAGAACGACGTGAATCCCTCGTAATTTATGGGTAGCAACATTGTACCTCTGCCAAGGTTGATGAGATCAAAGATGGTAAAATATGTCAAATAAACTTAATCATGCGATTATCAAAATGTCAGCTGCATTCGGTGTTGTAAGATTCTAAAATGATGTGATTTTTTGTTTTTGTTTCAGATGAGCGGGAACCAAAAACAGATGGGAAAGAAGGAGGAGAAAAAAATTGTTTGAATTCTTGTGAAAGAATTTATAACTCCGCAACTCTGGTTTTAGTTTGGTTTTTCCTTTTTTTTTTTAATTATGAGAAAGAAAGATTATTTATTTGTGGCTAAGAATTAAAAAACATAGTCCAAAGGAGTATTAAGGTAAGGGTTAATATTATGTGCTTTTACCATCTAATAAGAGGAACAATATAAATACCTACATTTGTATTCTACACTTAGAATCGCGCATTAGGACCACTATATAAAGCTGAAAATTTTCCTTTAAACTTCTTTTCTGTTTTTAGAATGAAATCAGGTCACCTAAGCTCTAATTCTAATAAAAATATTTTAATTTGTAATATCACCAAGACATAGAATTTTTAGTTGTATGGATATACATAAAAAAATTCTCTTCTATCTTGATTAAATTGTGAGAAAATTATTTTAAAATTCATTAGTGTTCCACAATGCGCGAAGCGCAGGTTACTTTACTAGTTTTAACTATTTTTCTATCACCAAAACACTAATATCATATATTATAGTCCACTATATGATTATCAAACACCTGAAAATGTAAGAGGTTTCCCGATATATCGACAAGGCAGTTAGAAAGCGGTAGGCGAATATTATGGCTACCTAGTACCTAGGCAAACTTGATTTTGCCGCCTCTGCTTCTTCTTCTTCTTCTGCGGTGCCACGTGTGCTACGGTACCCCCTTCGTTGCCCCATCTCGCAACCGGCCGCCGACACACCAGGTATCAGTATTCAATTTCACCTTACTACTACTATTTCTGTTTGTTACTGCCTTCCTTAACCACAACGGAATTAATTCCCCCTTTCACTACTTACTATTCCACTCACACTCGACTCTTTCTTCATACTGCTGTCTGGATTTTATTATGGAGTATGAACATAGAATGAGAATTAGTACGAGTTTTTGTTGAGGGTTCGGTTCGCCTTTTGTTTCTCTGTTTCTTTTGATAACTGAATTTAAGGGGGGGGGGGGGTTACCGTTTGCATTTTACTGAAGAAATCATCATAGTTTTCAATTATCACAAAAAAAGAAAAAAGTTGCCACCTTACATTTTTGTCAATGGATATCATCCTAATTTACAAGTCATCAAAAAGAAAAGAATAAGTTAACATCTTGCTTAGAATTTTAAGCTTTAGGGGCTTAGAGCTTCAGGTATCAGCGTTTTTCAATGTTCTGAAAACTGTACCATTTGTCCTGTCCTTGCATAACAACCTGTTTTTACCTTCTTATTCTGCTACTGTTGTTAGGTTATAAGGTTCTTCACCAGTTTCCTGATTGGAAAGAAAGGAAAAGATCATCATCAAAACAAAACTAAAAAGCCAACAAAAAGATACTGCATGTTTTAGGATTGAACACTTAACAATATTTTTCTCAATTTTCCAAGTTAACCCCCCCCCCCCCCCCCCCCCCCCCCCCTCTTTTTTTTAAATGTATTTCTCTCTCCAGTTGCTTATTCATTCTTAAATTTCTGTATGTTTATCAGATTCATTGATAGTGAAGTGAGGGAGGCTAAGTGATAAAAATGACAGCTGCACAATTGACTAGTAAGGTGATATATAATGGGTTTGCTGAATTGGAAGTGAACGAGAAAATATCCAATATCTGCTCGTCAAGATATTTGCATCGGCGTCGTAATTCCTTTTCAAGAGTCAGTCAGAATAGCTTGGGATATGTTTATGGTGGCAACAATTGTTCATTATCTATTGAAAGAAGCAAACATTTTTTAACTCCACCTGTCATTTGCCCAAGGACGCGGAAATTTTTAAGGTTGCGTAATAAGCTCAGTTCAGAGAGTGGTGCAGAAGCTTCTGATTCGCGGGATTCGACTGCTGTAAAGGGAAATGATTATTCCGCAAGCTCGATTGGAGAAGTATTGTAAGACTCTGGTTCCACTTCAGTTTTCTGCATTCTAGCTTTTTCCTGATGATAGGCAGAATTTAGGTATTGGTCGTATTAGCAGTCATTCCCCATTGTTGTGTGCATTTATAAGTTTTCTTTCACTGAATCCCTTGTTGGGTTCACTTCTTGAATCTCTTTGTCTAACTTAGAGAGTGCGTTTCTGTGACTATGAAGTATTGTCTAATTAAGATGCTAGTTAGAATTTGAAAAAAAAATCTCAACTAGATATTTTCCTGAGGTAGATTCTTGCAAATGAGTTTCTTAGTAGTCTCTGCCAATTACATTGTTAATAGTGTGAAATAGTTGATGCTTTGCAAAGCTTCTTGACATTGAAGTGGGCTGCTCGGAAAAGAGAACTCGGTGCTTCCCCTTATGATGTATCGCAACACTAACAGAAGTGCATTTTGTTACATCTTATTAAACTTTCATGTTACCAGTATATCTAGCTTTGGATTTTCCTTTCATGCCGCATGAAAATATTTACAGTGTTATAACAGGGTTATTACCTGTCCAAGATCTTTGTACTTCTGTGAACTTTGGTATCTCAAGTAGTAGAAGGCTCTCCCAGAATGGGCAAGGACAGTGAGTTGTTTGGCTTAATTGCCTGGTTTTGGGAACTCTAGCATCTAAATAAAACATTGGAGTTATGCAGCTCTCACGTTTCTCTCCTCTGCGCATACACAGCCCCCCCCAAATGTAACTATTACACAGAGGTTAGGTTCGTTGATGGAACTTAGAGATCTTAACTGAATCTAGTACATATTCTAAACTATGAATAGGCGATAATGTGGACTATATCCATTTTTTTGTGTTTGCCTGCCACGGGGTGGGGCAAGAGGTGGGCAGGAGGGGTTTTAGAGTCTATTCCATAAACAGATGTTTAACATATTAATTGCCTTTGTAGATTTTATGGCTAGTAGTTTATAAATTAATTCATGGCAAAGTGGCTGCATTACTAATTTGCCTTTTCGATAATTTTCAAGTCAGATCAATTTGCTACTCCTCATCGTTTTGGTGACATCATGATCATAGTTTTTTGTTTAATTTTGGTTGTACTGGCAAATATTGTGACAAGTATGAATATTTTACCCTTCACATCCCTTTGCTGATCTAGGTTTCTTTTTCCTCTTCCTTTTGTCACTTTCAGTGAGTTGAATGAGACTGTTCCCATAATAGAAAATGTCGAAAGTGACTCAACAGAGGCTCCTACAAGTTCGTCTCGATCTTCCGAGGTCAGGCGTGAGCTTGTGATGCTGTCTTTACCAGCAATTGCTGGACAGGCCATTGACCCTTTGGTACAATTAATGGAGACTGCTTATATTGGGCGCCTAGGTAAGGTGGAAATTTTACACATTCAGCGTTTTTGGAACTTATGCTTATGTAACTGAATTTTACAATCTCCTGAGATCACAGATGAATTGGTCTAAACATCCTCCTGTTGTGGGTTTGGGTTTTGGTTGTGGGGGGGGGGGTGATTACCTTTTAGTAGAGCCTGATATTTCAGGATCTTATGTTAGCAATGAGCCTTAATTCTGGTAGCTGGAGTTGATGGTGGTAGTTCAACGTATTGGGATCAGTAGTTTGTCTAGCTAGTTGTCATGGTCCTGCATAATGCATTGTTTTTGGACCGATTTAACATATATGTCTTAACTATCTATTGTGGCTGTCAGATGTACTTCAGTCTCTATACTGTTAAAATGCATGCCATCCTTCATCTTGTGGAGTGGAAGAAAATAATGCTTTCTTTGCTGTTTTAATATTTTTGTAGTGTATTACCTGAGTTCAGAATCCTTTCTCTTCAATTACTGATGGTAATGTATATCAGTCGAAATCATCTTTCCTTCTCTTTTCCTTTCTTGATGGGACAGGGTGGGAGAGAGTTTTTATTTAATGTCTTTGTTCCCTCTCAGTGTTCTTTAAAAGGAATTTGATTTTCTTCACCATGTCCAGTTTTCACTGGACTTGGGTCTTTTGGTTTCTTCCAATTTTCCTTTTTGAGGGATACCATGATGGGGTGGAGGAAGTGTTGGTTTCTCTATGTTTACTGTTACTCTCGTGGACCTTAAGAATTGTTTTTGTTTTACAGGTTCAGTGGAGTTAGCTTCAGCGGGTGTCTCCATATCGGTTTTTAACATCATTTCAAAGCTATTTAATGTTCCTCTACTTAGTGTTGCTACATCTTTTGTGGCTGAAGACATTGCCAAGAATGCGACCAAAGTTTACATGTCAGGTAGATGTTGTATTATTTTGTTGTCATTCCTTGCATTGTTATTGCTTAGGCATTCAACTGACCTAGAGTTATGGTCCTACTAAGAGCTTTATGATTCGTGCTCTGACTTTTATCGCACACATTTATCTTTATGTTGTGCAGAGGAGGCAGAAGGCACCAATGGTAGACGTCCCATAGGGGTAGCAGAAAGGCATCAGTTTTCTTCTGTGTCTACAGCATTATTTTTAGCAGTTGGCATTGGCATCATTGAAGCTTTGGCTTTGGCTTTGGGATCTGAACTACTTCTTGGTTTGATGGGCATATCATCTGTATGACGGCATATATGTTTTGTCCCTTCCCCGTTTCCCCTCTGAGTTTCTTTGTTTTTGTGCTTGCATTCATTCTATGAAGTATGTATCCAGAGCATCAGTGCACATAGTATCATGAAGAAGGAAAAAAGCGTTAAAGTAAGGCTCATGAGAGGCCATTTCTAGATAGATGCTTCTATAACGCCTCATCCTGGCTAATCTAGAAATGATATAACCTTTATGGTTATTTTTCAGTGACAGTATTTGTTTGCTTTTATCTGTGTGACGTCTTTTTATTTTCATTTTTTTTTCTTTTTTCGGGAGGTAAGTGCCCATAATAGGGAAAGCAGGAGCAAAATGAGGGGCAGACCTTTATGAATTTGTACTATACACCACTTGGGTGCAGAATGAAGATGCAATCATTAGGAGGCTACGTTGCAACTTCAATATCAACCCGTGCAACTTGATGATGTCTACTAATAATCTGATAGTGTGAAATAGTAATATTGAATTCCCTAATTAAGGAACATAATAATGTTGTCTCAGTTTTTCATTTAGCGAACTCACGTTCGCAACCTGAGTGAATTGAGTTGTTTCCGTTATTTTGATAATCTTACTTAGTATAACAGTTATACTTCTTGACAAAGAGAGACCAGGTTTCTTAGCGTAACTAGATTCCCATATGGTTTGGAAGAGAAAAACTCCTGATGACCTCTAAAGCAATGTTTTGGAGTAGGAAACTGCGAAAACAGTTGTGGGTCATAAAATATTCCATCGCAATTATCTTCTAGTGCATGCAAGCCCCTCAATGCACAGTTTTGTATGTACATAAAAATTTCCTATGAGTTCTTACTAAGAAAACTGTTTTGTTTATAGACTTCACCTATGAGAGCTCCAGCAAAAAGATTCCTTGCTCTGCGTGCTCTTGGCGCTCCTGCATTTGTAGTTTCCTTGGCCCTTCAAGGCATATTCCGTGGATTTAAGGATACAAAGACTCCAGTCTTCTGTTTAGGCAAGGCTTGAATCCCTTGCTGTCCAAGTGATAATAGTGCTTGCCAAAGATTCTTTCTGCTGGTTTTATTTATGCAGTTTTGACATATAAATTCCAGCTTTCAGTCGATAGAAGCTTCCCTCGTTAAGGGTGGTTCTTGCAGGAATAGGGAAGCAAACAGTTTATGAGTACCTATTTCTCTTTTAAGTTGATAGTTGGATCATCATTAGTTAAATTGTATGGTTCTTTTGTGAACACTGCAACTCGGGGTTATTCTCTCTTAAGAAATCTGCATGCTTGAGTTTCAGGAATTATACCAATTAGTGGAGTGAGTGCTACTACGTCACTGAGAGGATAAATAGACTACCCAATTTATCTCCAAAAGGAGCTATATAAAAACCAACAGGATCATCGTCCAGGCTGAGCTAATCTTTCTTGACAATATGATATAAACAGGGAGTAAAATCTAATGCAACGAGAAACTTATCAAGTCCCATATCTAGTCGCTCTTTTGATTGTGAACGGAGTACTATCTAATGGATGTTTATAGTTACAGAAAGTAATTGATAGTGAAAAAGGATCTTATGTAAGTGTCCTACGTCTACGTGACAAATGTCAAAAAGATAAGGTTTCCACTCCTTAAAGTTGTTTGTCAATGCAATTTTATGAATTGGCAGTGTGATTCTTTTGTCCTTCCTTTATATGTTAATGGAGCTAAAGTCATATCTTTGTATTGATGTTACATATTAATTTGTGCAGGCATTGGAAACTTTATAGCTATATTTTTGTTTCCCTTACTTATGTATTATTTCGGCTTGGGTGTATCTGGAGCTGCCATATCCACTGTCATTTCACAGTATGTACTTCTCATTGCTCTTTCTGATCATGTTTGCTTTTCTTGTCCACTCTCTATTAGTTTTTTATCAAGTCTCTTTATCTTAATATGAATGAATTACTTGTGTGCTTCGATTTTTCTAGATACCTGGTGGCCTTTTCTATGATCTGGTATTTAAATCAGAGAGTAATATTATTACCGCCACGATTTGGGGAACTGCAATTTGGTGGCTATTTAAAATCTGGTGAGTGTTTATTCTTGAGATGGGTATTCCAGGGTTAGTCCTATTTGAAACACAAGCTCGCCTTTTTGCTTGTACCACAACAATCTCTCCATGCTTGTAGCATTTCATGTCTGTGTATTTTTCATGGCAGTTAAAGAGTTCATCTGATATTGTATTTGTCTTGTCTTAGGTGGTTTCCTCATTGGAAGAACTCTTTCTGTCCTTTTCACAATGACACTTGCTACATCAATGGCTGCCCGTCAAGGTGCTGTAGCGATGGCTGCTCATCAAATATGCTTACAAGTTTGGTTAGCTGTCTCCCTCCTCACAGATGCACTGGCTGCATCTGCACAGGTAAGTTGGATATAAATGAAATTATTTTATCCCATGTGATATGGTTCCGATTCTCCTCATAACTTCTTTCTTCTCATGTATCTCCTATATCAGAACCTTTCTTGTGTTTGTGCATGTATGTTGCTTCACTGTGCTTGCCTCTATTCTTTTTCTTGTTTAGCAATTAGCAAAAAAACCATGTTCGACTTGGCCACAACTGTTGGGGCTTATCGAAGCTTTTGAAGAATATATATCAGATGACATATATTGGATTTGACCAGTAATAGTTGTTGTCATAAATCTTATCACGCTTTTCTCAATTTGACGCAACTATTCCTACTTTGTTTCCAGGCGTTGATTGCTAGTTATTTATCAAAAGGTGATTACGTGGTAGTAACCGAAATTACACACGATGTGCTAAAGGTTTGTATTTCCTTTTTTTTTCTCCTGCAAGTTGTGAGACGCTCTGCGCTAATTTAATATGGAATTGGACCCATAATTTGCAGATAGGGCTACTTGCTGGTGTGTTTTTGGCAGCTGCATTAGGTGTTTCTTTTGGCTCTTTATCTACTCTATTTACCAAGGATGCTGAAGTGTTAGCTGTGGTTAGTACAGGTGTATTGGTATGTCTCTATTTGGGGAATCTTTTGTTAAAATTGTCGATTTAACAGATTTTTCTTATCTTTAACTGATTTTCTGAAGAGTGTGGTTATTGCTAATTAACTAAGTTCAAAACTTAAAATTGCTGCAGTTTGTCAGTGCCAGTCAACCAATAAATGCTCTTGCCTTTATCTTTGATGGCCTCCATTATGGTGTTTCAGACTTCCCTTATGCAGCTCGCTCCATGGTAAGTATGTAGTGCATTATGATATTGATACTTACCAAGTATATATTCACACCACGTAAAATCCCTCTTTCACTTCTGCATAAAGATGCTGGTGGGGGCAATATCATCGGGATTTCTGCTTTTTGCTCCTAGACATCTTGGTCTTCCTGGTGTTTGGTTGGGCTTGACCCTTTTCATGGGATTACGCATGATGGCTGGGATTATCAGGTAATGGATATCTTCCATCTTCCTCCCTTTTGCATGCAAACTAAAACTGTGTTTTATGGATTTAAGTATGTGGACCCATGTTTTAACTGGACAAGATTCTTCTGATGCTCTGTGTATTGTTCCTTGTCTGTTGTCTGAGAGGTATTTTCCATTGATTCAGCAATAAATGTTGTCGATTTAATTGGAGGCTGGAGGTGCTTACTGTTAGATATCCATAGGTGTTACAGGAATTCTAGATAAGCAGTGCTTTCGTTAGTGTGTTTGTAGTTTGAATAACTGGAGGCGTTGAAATTCTTTATATATAAATAGATACTTTATCACAAGGTATTTTTGCATTCAGGTTACTGTCAAAGAAAAGTCCTTGGTGGTTTCTGCATTGTGACATTAATGAAGCCAAGGTGAGTAGATTTCTCATTTCGTAGGTATAACAACTAAGTTTTCCTTAAAAGTTTTTATGGAACTTCTTTATTCCCCGGAAGAACAGTTCGTAAATTATTGTCCCTGCATGACAATCCCTGTATTATAATAGTTGCATAACTAATCATTTAGTACACCCCTAAAAATATATGATAACCTTGCTTTTGGATGAATTGAAACTAGAACCTCGAAGCCATAGGAATGTCTGCCAAATGGCTTAGCAAGTGCAGTTTTGAATTGGAGGTCTGCTATTTTAGTGCTGAAGTAGTGAATACGTTTCCTGAAAAAGATGATGTGAATGTTTACCCGTGCGCAATGAACAATTTTAACTGAATACTTGGTAAATTGAGGTGAGGCAATAAGATGCTTTATATTTACTGGAAAAAAGACATTATTGTCAATTTTGAACTACAGAACTCCTCTTAGAATATCATAATCCATTGGCTTTTCCCTAATTTAATTTAGGTTTACCTTGTCCAAGATTATTAATATGGAAATTGTAAGATAGTCTAGTTCTGCTATTAAGTTGATAAATATTATTCGCTGGTTATTAGTTATTTTACTCTGCATTCTCTTTCAGGTTATTAGTTGAGTGGATTCGATTTTCAGGCCTTCTTTGAAACTTATCTAAGCCTCCTTTCATATATTAGTTGATGGATGAGCCTTTTCCTCTAAAAATAGGATTACTGAGCCTCTTTCCTCTAAGGTGGCTCGTATCTTTGGATAGCTTTATACAACTACGGAACAAGTGTACATTGAATTATTTACACTACTTCCCTATGTAAATATGTTGGATTCTATAATGTTGGGCATCTTGGTTAAGGAGTCAGCTTGCTGGAACGGAAAGGAATGAACAGGTTATATCTTGAATTTACTCTGTAGCCCCAACCCCCTCTTCATTCCTTTAGTTTCTTGAGGTCAATCGATCCCTTTAAGGTGTTGCAAGCTTGGTGTACGCAAAATACACGTAGTGCACAGCAACTTTTTATAAGCAAGACTTTGGATGTATGCAAGCCTCGGGAGGTTTTAATTTAATGTTTGGATGTCTATGTTAATCTACCTACTGATTCTTATACCCAGCTGCTTCTCATAGTTGCTGTGAGATGATTATTGTTGCACAATCTTTCTGCCGAATTTCTAAAAGAAGAGTATGTATGACTGTCAAGCTGATGTATAAAGCTTTCTAAAAAAGCTTATTACGTCATATGAGAAAGACAGAACAGAGTAAAATAAGGAAAACCACGCAGCAGAATGTAAGAAAAGCAACAGAGAAGTCTTATTTGTGCTGTTGAATTAGCCGGTGTAATCCGAAGGGCCATAAGGTTCGAACCACTCCGCCATGAGACCCTTTTTCCTCTTAGGATTCCAACCCATGTCCTTGCAGAGTTGGTCATTGTGCCAAATATGTAATGCACCAATGCATGATCTCCTGTAGTATTTCTTGCTGTATCTTTTCTTGTATTTATCCCATTGTGCTATGTCTTTCTCCATGGCCTTGAGGCTAGGTAGTTTAAACTTCCCATCAAGAAGCTCTGCCAGCCATCGACACCTTATTTCCGATGTGTATAGATTTGCCACACTTTCTGAGAACCCAATTATTGCCAGCTGTGGAATTTTGGGATGAATGCATTCCCTGATAATAATAATAATGCAGAATGTTATATGACAATTATACACATCCCAGATCGAGAATATAAGGGTTTAATAACGTACCTATATAGAGGAAGTGCAGAAGCATCTGAGCCTGCTATGTATTCCTGAAAAGTTGGTGATTCAAATAGGTTTTTGAGCTTGTCTATTCCCTTCCAGCCAGTAGCGAGTATGACCAAGTCTGCCTTAATTGGTTCAGCCTGACCCTCAAGCACGATACCTTGTTTAGTAAATCCAAAACTCTTTGCTTTCTTGAGGTTGAGACACCCTTCCTCAACTCTGTCGTAGAAGCCCTCAGGTACCGTAGAAGCTAAACATGCGCTCAATTCGTTTAAGAAACTATGCTCTGGAACCATTCCATGTTTTGAAAGCTTGAGCTTGTGTTTTATATAGCTTTCCACAAATTTTGAGAATCCCCACCTCTGTAAAATTAAATCGATTAATTACCAGTACCACTCATGATTAATTTGTAGCAATTAATTGTTACCAGAGGTGAAAGAATAGTAGCCATGAGATATAAAAGAAGGCCTTCACGGGGCTTATGCACCATAAGTTCGGAGAATCGACTTAGATAGAGTTTTGCCAGAGGGAATCCCCACGGAAAATAATCTGGAAGGTTCCAGTGTGGAGTCCTGATTATTACTGTGCATGGACGTTCAATCCCTGTTAAATCATCATTAATTACTGGATTCAAACACAAGCAATAAAAGAGATGGAAGAACAATAGTTACCATTAACGGCAGAGCATTCCATGGCAGTGTCCATTCCTGATTTTTGGAATCCAACAACAGCTACATTTTTATCTTTGACTAGATTGGTTGCAGTTGTGAAGTCCATTTTGGAATAATCCATTGAATGGATTACTTCACCATCGAAAGCTTGTGGACCTTTGTTTGGAGGGAATTCAGGTATATTTGGGACTTGGCTGAATCTTCCCACACAAACTACTACAAAACCAACTTGGTATACCTGCATGCAAAATTCACCTATTTCCTCAACCAGACCTAATTAAGATTTTCGAATATGGCCATTTTACTCTCATTTCTCTTACTATTCATAATTTTAAATTTCTCTTACTATTAACAACATAATTTTATATTTTCTTTTAGTATTAATAAAGTAGTACAATAGATTAAATTTTTAAAAAAAACTGATGCTATAAGTTTAAATATGAAAAGATTGCAGCAAGAAAATGGAGTTTGGGCATTTTTCTTTCAATTACTGAATCAATCTAATGAGGAAGAAAAAGAAATTAGAACAAATAAAGCAGATCGTAGATGTATGAGATTTGAAAATTAATTAAATCCATATCATTATAACGATATATACAAAAGTCCGGTCCCCATGATAAGCAATAAATAGACAGTGCTTAATTCCCACTGGCACTTTTCTCTCTCCAATCAAATTAAGCTTGTAGTGCGAGCACGTGTACTTTAAAACTTTAATAGATCTTGAGGATTTTATGGAATGCTCCCTCCCTTTCATAACAAGCGACTTCATTTCAATAATTTAAAGAAATTAATTACCTGTGTGGAGAGGGTTCGAGTGTCGTGTACAGTGATGTTCCACTTTCCTTTAGTGCTAAAAGGCTCGCCGGCGCCGCCCCACAAATTCGATTCTCTGTCGAAGTCGGCACCAGATTCATAGCTGAGGCTTAACACTTTGGTATTGAACTGAATGTGGCGGAGCAAATCAAAGTGACGAGCGTACGACTCAATGTACTCTAAAACGGTGTGTTGGTCGGGGAACACGTCGGTTACAGAATCAAGCCATGGAAAATCAGAGAATTGGTAAAGAGGTTTGGGTGTCTGCAGCTTGGTACTCCCAATTGTCTTAGTCCACACACCTCCAATACTATTCTCTGACTCGAATACAATGGGGTCAAAACCTTTGGAAAGGCTGTATTTGCAGGCCAATAGGCCGCTAATACCAGCTCCGATTATTGCTATCACCTGCTTCTTTCTGTGATTAGTTGCCATTATGAGACAGCTGCTACACTCTCTCTTCTTTTGCTCTGTAGAATGTGTTGATTAAATCTTTATATATCTTAATCCTGGGAATGAGTACGGTGACGTGTCACCTCTCATTGCCCAGGAATGATATTTATCCATTATCTCATTTTCTTTGTTTTTTCTATAAAAAAATTCCCTATTTATTTTGTATTAAAATTTTAACAAGTGTCTGAATACATTAAATGAGAAGGCATTAAAAACAAAAGATGCAAACATGACTGTTTCCAAGCGTTTTACGGCCTTCAATATTCCAAAAAACATGTAATAATGCGACATTCTAAATAATCAGTGGTTGCCGTTAAGAAATTAAGCTCAAAGCAATAACATAAAATAAGAAAATAGACAAAAAATGTAGAGAATAAGAGAAGACAAATTATTATTTCTTCTATATATTTAAGTGTATACAGTGTGGTGCCCAAATCCTCTATTTATAGGATGATATAGGTAATACAAAGGGATGTCATGAACATGGTATTAACTATTGAGATCATGGGAAAAGATCACGGAGGAGATTATGGAAGTGTGGGAATTACAACCATAATAGTAAGAACTAGTGGGGATAATGGAGAAGAATAGTGGGAGTAACTTCTTTAGGAGTTATAGATATTCATTATATAATATTATATTTCATAACACTCCCCTTTGGATGTTTATAGATAATGTGCCTCGTTAAAACCTTACTAAGAAAAAATCCTGTGGGAAAAAATCTTAGTGAAGGAAAAAAGAGTACACATATCTTGTAATACGCATTATTTGCTGCCTCATTAAAAACCTTGCAAGAAAAACCCAGTAGGATAAAATCTTAGCAAAGGAAAAAAGAGTACAACGCGTATTTGTCTCCCCCTGATGAAAACATCAATTTGTTTCTCCGAGATGACGTGTTCCGATCTTGTATACCAACTTCTCAAATGTTGAGGTTGCTCATGCTTCACGGAACAGAACACCAAATTACAAGCGAATAAATTTGTCGAACATCTATTTAACCGCTCGTTGAAAATTGTGTCTGACAAAGAACTTTGCGAAAACATATGCTTTATTCTATCTCCTTTAATATATCCTTCTTCCAATTGAGATAAACAAATATCATCGCCTTCACTATTATTGGAATCTTCTCTTCAAGGAAAAGTCACATATTTGTTGTGTGTTGAGTCACTTGCTTTGTCAGTTGATAGTATATTGACATGACTTGAATAAGTATCAACAATTGACTGCCTTGTGAAATAATAATATGGCAGTACTCTCACATACAAATAGATTGTTTGAAGAACAAACTTCAGAAAATGCCTGCATTTGCATAAACAACAAACCTTTACATTTGTTAGAATAAATAAATCTACATCAAGGATTCCCTTTGCAATATAGTACTAATAGTATTCCAGTATCTCTATATATCGCTAGCATATTTTTATACTTATGGTTCTAGCAAGATACACAGTGCACCAATTGCAATAGACACAAAAATAAATCATATACGCCATGGTTGCTCTAATCCACATAAGGATTTGCTGAACCTTTATAAATGAATTTCTCGGGAACCTTAATATGCTTCAGAACAGTTTAAATCCTGCAATGATTTTTATATACGCATATCAAATTTATCGAGTATTGCCAGACTAAAATCTGAAAGTAACTGTATCCACCACAAGGGAATATGTTTGCATATAATTAGCCAGGACATTTACGTAAAATCTTGTGTCACCCCACTGGCTTTATACTTTCAGGTGTTGGGACCATCAATCCAAAACTTCACGTTTTCCAATTGAAGTTAATCTTGATTTCTTATTTTTGATTTGATTGACCAATCATTTATATGTCCAAATTCCATGAAAGATTTGAGCTCAAGATCCTCGTCAATATTAATAATATTGAGCGCTATATTATATCAACAATATCATCAATGATCATTTTACATCGGTTCCATCATCACACAATAAAGACATAACTTATCGAGATCTCATTATTTTCAGGTACCTGAGCCTCTTCCATGAAGTCTTATTAAGTTTTATGTCATGGTGCTCTTACATAGCACTTGCCTCCTTAGTATGACCATCTTTATCATTTGCTCCACTCCTTCTTCAAGGAGTTTTATCTTTGGAACCGATTAGTCTATTACGCTTCATGCGTTCCATAGACTATGTCCGTCGTGGACTTAATTCTATTTGGAGCATTAGCAAATGAAATATAACATTTCGCTTTTGGTCAGCAAATACGCCTGACAATATTTTGCAAATGAATTATCACTTGAACTTCAAGTTCACATTTTCTTGTACGAGGATCTAAGTACACTCGTAATAATTTATTCTATGATTACTTTTCCAGCTACCCATTTTCTCCCTAATGTTGGGATCACCAACATATTTCCCAACCTTCTTTGGGAATACATCTTTGTGCATTGTGATGACATAATTAAATCATATAGAACATCTATATTTCTGGATGAAATTTATATGATTCCTGATCCTGAACCAATTCTGATAGGGAGAAGTTATCATAACTTGTTGGCTAGATGCATACAAGTGCTCTAGTATATTAAATAATACACATCATACCAAATTTCTATTTGGAATCTTTGTTCTCATAACCAATGGTTTTAGCTTACTTGAGACATACAATTTCTGCTAAATCAACTTGTATTTAAACCAGCATTACCAAGATAATTATCATATTTATATTTCTGGAACTGTGCTCTAATAATTTGAGCAATCAACCTTGAAAAATCCAAGTTGCAAGTTGATAACAAACGCACATGTGACCATACAATAGATGCATCTATTAAAATCATATAATAGTAAACGGTCAACATGGTATGTGACTGGGCCCATATATATATCACCTTCTATTCGTTCCAGAAATCAAGGGATTCAATACCAACCTTAATTGGTAGATCATGAGAATAAGCAGCACAAGAAAATTCTTGAAGAACCTTCTATTTCTTCAATATATGTTAATGTGAATTCTCAATTAATTTTCGCATCATAATTGAACCGGAATGGCCAACCGGTCATGCCAACTAATATTTGTTTCAGTAAACATTTAATTTACTATGGCATGTGATTCCATCATCATGCTTATACATCTGTAGTACAAATGGAAGAAAAGCCGGGTAACCTTTCATATTTACCCGATATGACTATTGTAATATGAAGATATTCAATCTTCCTTTCATTTATAGTCTCAATATGCCAACCACTTTGGCTAATACATTTGAAACTCAAGAAGTTTCTTTTGAGACTTACTACAATATTAATGTCAAGAATAATTTCACTAATCCGGGTAGTAACAAATTCGCTCTTTCGGAGCTTTTAATTGATTTCGTATTACAAGATCTTTTATCACACCATCCATATAGTAAATATCTCCTTCACGGAGAAAATCATATCATAATAATTGTCACGATCGAAGTCATCATAAGCAAAACCATTCTTGCTTTAAGTTTGTCTTTAATAACCTTTTATAAGGCATGGCATAATATTTTTTTGGCGTACTACAAGTACGCGACCAATGACATATTAATGTAACCACATTATAATATTCATTATCTTTATTTCTCTCAAACCTCCCTTAGAGGTGAGTTGTGGTATTTATATAATTATGCATAAGCACATTCTTATGCATATTTTTCATCACATATATATGTTCACATTCACTTTCAGGAATGAGCATGCATTTATAATGCTTATCACAAGTCGCATTCTTTCAAAAAATGGACTAAAATCGTCTGAGTGTGCCTCATATTTTCAGATCATATTGACACACAATTCCTTCACCTTTGAAGGATTATTTTGAGAACCCTTATTGTTCTCCTTTTTACATTTACCATAATGATGACTATATTATTTTGGTATTTCCTACATCCACGTTCATTGGTCAACCACTTGTCTTCCTTTAAACTTATTATGCACCGCTATAACATTCACTTCAAGAATGGAGCAAATCAAGTGGCACAAGCTTCATGCTATTTTCATGAAAAATACATTATTTTTTATTAGTCATTATTATATAATCAATATGGTGCATTGGGACTCAAACCCAATGCCTTACCCATATAAAGACACGTTATGTCATAATGAGTTGGGACTTAAACCAACTCTTATCATCATTGTGCACCACAAATCAAACAAAATGCCTTATTATCATATAATGGCATAAGCCTATCATGATATACTACTTTCTATAATCAGTTTTTTTTTTCCGAACTTTAATGAAAGTTCACATTGATCTTTTTCACGAACAACTACATGATCAAATATAAAGGGAATAAAACTATCTTAGCAATACAAATTTATTTTGACCACAACATAAATTTAAATTCTTATTATTTTTATAAGATTAGTAACCTTCTCAATAGTTAACAGTTCCATAATTTTGGCTTGCAAACTGTCAGAGCAGTACATATAGAAGATGATGTCAAAGCATCGGAATATGCTCTTGTTTGCAACTCGAAAGCATAAGTACTCCTTATATATACATCTGCACAAATAAAACTAAATTTCTAAGTAACACAAATTAGATCAAGCCTTAAATACTAAAGTAAGTTAATTGTAAAATTCATGAAAATTGAAAAATGATACTCCCTGTATAATAGAAGCAAAAACATTGATATGACATACGATATGCCTAGATTTTCATAGGCTCAACCAAATTGATTCAAGGTTGTTGCTCTCATGGAAGACTTTCATCTCTTATAGAAAATATAAGAATAATATAGCAGTTCGTGCTGATAATGTGTTAGGAAACTAAAGCAATAAATAAAACAAGAAAACAGACAAAAGATGTAGAGAGCAAGAGAAGAGAGATTATTATTTCTTCTATGTATTCAAGTGTATACAAAAGTGTATACAATGTGATGCCCAAACCCTCTATTTATATGATGATATAGGTAATACAAAGGGATGCCATGAACATGGTATTAACTGATGAGATCATAGGGAAAGATCATGGAGGAGATTATGGAGGTGTGAGAGTTACACCATAATAATAAGAAATAGTGGGTATAATAGAGAAGAATAGTGGGAGTAACTTCTTTAGGAGTTAAAGATATCCACTATACAATATTATATTTTATAACAGTTGCCTCATTTTCAACAGTTTTCCCATTAATTCTTAAATAATGACACCTTAAATATTTATTTTTTTGTAACTGATAGTGCTTTAATCCGCTAGCCCCAAATATACAATCCTTCACTACAATCTAGCATTGCTGAATTTGGAGGAGGAATCGTCGCTTTCCTCTAATAGCACTGAACCAACTATTTCTATGGAAGATTATTTGCTAGGGAGATGGAGTCTCTTTTCAAGTTTGCTTTATCTTCCTCATTTTTCGGCTTCGTTGCCAAAGAATTTGTATTCTTTTGCTTCATTTTTCGAGTTTTCATCTGATTCCTGAAAGTGGATATTATAAAAATAGATTTGGTTTTACACAATCTTTTTGTTCTCTCTATTATATATATGCTTAGAGTACAATTGTTGAGATAAATTATTCAATTTGTTATTAGTTATTTTGTGTTTCACTGGGTAAACATTACATATTTATGTGGCTCTACTTGAAAATTGTTTGTTAGGGTCTAATGGAGCCCGACAATGAAAAGTGATGGAATAACTTATCAAGATTCTGAATATTAACTTTAAGTTTAATGTTCTGTGTTATTTTGAATTGATTGCCTTTTCAATTCAGGGGAAAAAGTTGCTAAATATTGCCTCTTCAAATTTGGTATTTTGCTAATTCTAATATGATAGGTTGTAAAAGGCAAAAGCCTTCGTATTTAGTGTTATCTTTCACCCGTGGTATTGGTAAATTAGGATCATACAGAATATTTTGAGGCTTGTTTGGTTTTTCTCATGCCTGCTATTTTAACTATGCTCTCATTGCCCCAGCTGCTTCTTCTTGCGTTTTCTCTCCTTTTCCTTTTTGCGTTTCTTCACTAGCTAGCGAACTAATGTTATGCTTTCAATGATGACCTAAAGGGTCAGGTGACGATTATTAGAAGAGGATTGTGCCAAGTAATTTCAAATCCAACTTATCATTGATTTTGGTTTTAGTCAAAAAATATTTTTGTTTTGTTTGTAAATGAGTCTACATTATTTAATCATCTTATCATGAAGTTTTCTTTGAACCACTATCAGGAAGTTAAATTCTAATTCGTGTACACACAAATAAGAAAAAATAATAAACACTTATTTCAGAAATAATCAATTAATATTGAGGAGGCTATTATGTCACGAATTAATGTTACGATTCAAAAAAATGTAAAAGACAACACTTTTCAGTTATTCCTTAGAGGTTCTTCAGATATTCTTAATATATATGCTTTTCCAAAAATCTGCCTTTTCGTTTTTTCAATGCAGGGATATTAAGGGCCCGTTTTGCCATAAAAAAATTCATTTTTTTTTCTTCAAAATCTGTGTTTGGCTATAAATTTTTCAATTTTCACTTGAAGATGAATTTCGAAAATTTGAAAAACTTCAAAATGCTGCTTTCCAAAATTTTCACTTCGGAATTCACAAAAATTCAAACATAACCCAAAATTGTATTTATGTCCAAAGACAACTATAATTTTCAAATATCATTTTCACTTGAATTTTTTTTTCACTTTTTTTTTTTTGAAAATTACAATTCTTATGTCCATACGCCTACAAAAAAGAACAATTAGTAGTTTAATAAGATTATTTATCACCGTGAAGCGCGGATAAATTACCTAGATAGTAAAAGAGGTTGAATTGCTCACTATTCGACTTCTTAACCAATAATTAGTCTTACCAGTTTAATTTTGTAATTTCCAAGAATAGATCTATACTTGCCAGGTGGACATAAGGCTTGATATTAATTCCCAGGTATTTTTATTAGACGTTGCTTTCCTCGTTGTTTGATTTTACTTGATTCGAAAATAAAAAAGGATTTAGGTCTTGATTCGGTATATTTATGAATGATCGTTATTCTCTTATAATGGGACTACTAATATTTCTTATGACAATTGATTAGGCCTCGTTGTATTTTTTTGATGTACATTTAATAGGATTATTATTGGTGAAACAATTGTTTGATCACCTACCGAGTACCAGCCTCATCTCCTCTTGGTTTAGGTGATGGAGTACTTAAGAATATGGTACAACAATTCAAGGGTTCATGATTTTCTTTCTTTGTCCTAAATACACCAATAGGCAAGTCTTATTATTCTTCTTATGAAGTCCAAAAACACCCATGGCCATAACTTATTATTCATCAGATTATTATTTAATCACACGATCCAATTATCCTAATAATTCTTGTTGACAATTAGACTATAGGCCCACAAAACCATAACTTAATAACAATGACATAATATTATTAGAAAGAATTGTTGGCAACACCATGACCTGTTCCAACTACTTCGTATTACCATATTTGGAAAAGAATAAGGACAACGTGATTGAGTATTAATTATTTAGGGTGAGGGATCGCACTAACATCTCTTCTGTTAGTTCCTTCCACGCCAAATGAGTATTTAAACATATCTCGTTGTTCTCGTGATCAAAATTTTTAATTTATAGGGGTATGTTAGGGTTACATAGGTAATAGGAATTAGAGACTCCAACTCTGGGGCGAATGGAGTGTTGATTCGGCGTGTCCATTTGAATCAATAACTTTCTATTCGAAATACAAAATTGTATGTAAAAATTCATTAAAGTTGCAAAAAATTATAACTTCAATAATATAATGGGTTCAATGCTAAAAAACATTAAAAATTAAACTCATATAATTTAAATCATGGATTATTAGTCTTTGTTCCTATGCACACCAAAGGCAACACTTTAATGATATCTGAAGCATTCAAAAGCACAACCTATAATATATGACAATTATAGTATATATATGCTTCGGAAAGGAAAACTTAGAATCTTATATAATCACATGTCAACTTCAGATTACCTGTATTAAACGGTTGACCTGTTGAAGATAGAAACCTTTTTCTTTTTAAATAATGGTGATGTCTAGATCTGTTTACACTCACTTACTCCAACGAATATTATTTCACATCATTCTATGTACTAGATAACTATGTCCAACAAAATTTAGGCAAATTAAATTAGAAGGAATCACTTAATTTTGTTTTTTTTATAAACTTCTACCTTATTCTTCCATATTCATCACTTCATTTAAGCTAAATCACTCTTTTGACTGCTTGATAGCAACCTTTGTGTTGAGACATCCTTGAGATTACTTGAAATTAGTGCCACACATCCAAGAGGCTATCTCGTCTTAAACCAATAAAAGAAATTTTCCCTCCTATAGCAAAAATTGATATCTTATTTATTATAAATAAATATTCTTTTAAAAAATTATTATAAATAAATATTCTTTTAAAAAATTATCTCTTATAGCTACCTTTTAATTTTTATAGCAAAATATCTATTTATGGCCACTTCCTACCTTTAAGCCATTAAATATGCTATATATTATTTTTCTCTCTCATTCTTTTTTTTTTCTATCACAAAATTACTATATAGGAAGTAAACTTCTCTCTCCCTCTCTCCTCCTTTCTCTTTCCTCTTTCTTCTCTTTTTCCCCCAATTTTTTCTTCCCCGACTTTTAGGAACCCTAGCAGGGCCTGTGTTCCGCCAACGGCAGATCTGGACGCCGACCACTTCCCTCCTTCCTTTTTGTGATGCATTCAATTTTTTTTCTCCAAAGTGTTATGGTAAGTAGAAACAAAAATCTGGACAAAAAAAGATAAAGGAGAAACAAAGATCTAGAGAAATACAATTGCAGATCTCAAAATTTTCAAAGCAGAAATGAGAGATTCACTACCTGGACGACTCAGAGTGTAACGACCCGACCGGTCGTTTTGCGTTCTCGGACTCTGTTTCCCTAAATGAAACTTTTCATAGTGGCTTATTGTGATTTATGACTTGCGGGGACGAGTGGTTCGGAATTCGGAAGTGTTTAGAGTAATATAGGAACACTTGGTTCCTTAAGGTTGGCCTTTAAGGTCAAGTTTGACTTCGGTCAATATTTTGAGTAAACGACCTCGGAATCGAGTTTCGACGATTCTGGTAGCTTCGTATGATGATTTTGGACTTGGGCGTATGTTCGGGATGGGTTTTGGATGACCCGGGAGCGTTTCGGCGCCCAATAGCGAAATAAGAGTTTCCTTAAGTTCATATTGTGGTTTGGGACGTGTTTTTGTGTTATCGAGGTCCAAATAGAATTCTGAGACCGGGATTAGTTTCGTTATGTCATTCATGACTCGCTCTCAAAATTTGTGGTCATTCCGAGTAGTATAGGTCATTTCGACGCATTGTTAGCGAATTTAAGAAACTTAAAGTTCGGCGTTGTTTTGGATGTTCTGAAGGCTCGAGCGAGTCCGTATTATGATTTGGGACTTGTTGGTATATATGGACAGGGGCTCGGGTGGGCCCAGGTGCCTCTTGGGCACCAAACGAGGCCAAAAACCAGTTGAAGCAGTTGCTGGTGCGCCTGATCTGGTGTGACCGCAGGTGTGGTTGCCCAGTCGCAGGTGCGAGACCGCTCCTGCGGTCCTTTCCTCGCAGGTGCGGCTTCAGGTGAGGCTGCCCATTTCTCGCAGGTGCAAATAATATCCACAGGAGTGGAGCCGCAGGTGCGAGCTCCTCTCCGCAGGTGCGAGCCCAGGCCCCTTGCCCCTCTTCCGCAGGTGAGGTCCTGAGCCGTATGTGCGGAGCCCCAGTAGGTAGTGAGTTCTTTAAAATACGGGATTATTTCATTTCACCCTATTTTCTTCCACCATTAGAGACCTTGAAATCTTGGGAAAGATCTCCACGACCTAGCTACTAAAATGGTAAGTGAATTCTACCCTAAAGTTAGTTAATGAATGAATTCCTAGTTGAATTAACTACCTAATTAGTGAAAAATCAAGGATTTGAGTAGTCACCTAGGGCTTTATGAAAATTTAGAGAATTACCCGTTAATTAGCCATGAAATCATACAAAAATCACATATTAATGATCCTTAGGTTATGGGTAATTGATTCCTTAAAAAAATTTCGGAATCCGAGCATGCGAGCCCGGGGGTGTATTTTAGGATTTTTCAAAGTAAGGTGAAATAACTAAGTAAATAGGAGAATTCCATAATCTTGAGTATAACTTGATATATTTGTATAACATTTGGCTAGTTTCGAGTCCGTGGGTGTCGAGTTTGGAGTTTCGGGCGCGTTCTTGACCTAGAGATTAGGTTCGACACGTGGTGAGTCTCCTTTTTAACCTTGTAAGAGGGAATTGTCCCTCTAGGTGATTGAAATGACTATATGCTGATGTTTGTGGGGGGCTATGTACACACAAAGTGACGAGAGCCCGTATGTAGCAACTATTATTGTTATGTCCGGGTAGTTAGGCCTACACCATGCCTTATGTTTTCCTTGAAATGAACTAGATGCTTAATGAATTAATGTTGCATGCGGCTTGTTTCCATGAGATCATGGAATTTGAGTAATTTTAAGAAATTGTTCACGAAAGAAATTTATAAAGAATAAATGTGTGGATTGTGTGTGCATGTGACCGCTTCGCAAATTACATTCCGCGAGCGGAGTGTTATTTCCCCCACTCTCATGGGAATGGCCCGTACGCCACGGTGAGACTGAAAGATATATTATGATTCGGGTCGTTCGACCCTCAACAATGCACAAATATGATCATTATGATGGCTCAGGCCGGTTGTCCTTATCATGTATGCGCATGCTAAATTGTTAATGATTCTTTAATGGATATTGAGTGGTAAGATATTTTAAAGGAAAGAAAAGAAAAAAAAAGAAGCATAATAAAGTAGTAATTGTATATTTACTTCCAGTATTTATTTGAATTACTGTTGTTTTTAATGTTTACTGCTTTTATTATCCTCGTATGTCTGTTATTAATATTATATATTGTTTAATCATTTTGTTGGACCTTAGTGAGTATCAAGTCGACCTCTCGTCATTACTTCTTTGAGGTTAGGCGGGATACTCACTGGGTACATAATTATTTATGTACTCATGCTACGCTTCTGTACTTAATTGTACAGGTTCTGAGGCTGGTGCATCTGGTTATCAGACCGGAGCTCGATTCTGGTCATAGTTGGACCTGACTTCACGGTGAGCCCCTTCTCCTGACGATCCTTGGCAGCACCATGGAGTTTCTTTTGTTATTCCCGTCTATTTCTTCCGGACAGTGGGACCGTTATATTATATCTTTTGTATATTCTGTTAGTATGCCCGTAGGACTTGTGACACTAGTTCCTGGCACACACACAGTAGTTATTATGATTTGTGGGTTTGTATATATATATTAGCTCACGCCTCTTTACGACTGCTTTTGGTTAAAATGACTTATTATCTTTTTCGATTAATGTTTTGAACTTTCAAACTTGGCACATGTTGGGATGTTTAATCAAATATGGAAAAAATCCTTAGTAATCTGAGTGTGGGCTTGCCTAACCCCGATGTTGGGATCCATCACGACCTGAGTTAGTATTTTGGGTCGTGACAACATGGTATCAGAGCTCTAGGTTCACGTAGGTCTCACAAGTCACGGGCAAACCTAGTAGAGTCTTGCGGATCGGTGTGGAGACGTCTGTACTTATCTTCGGGAGGCTATAGGGTGTTAGGAAAAACTCTCCTTATTTTTATTCTATCGTGCAGTCGATGGTTTACTAAATCTCATTCTTCTATTCTCTCACAGATGGTGAGGATGCGTGCATCCGATGTTCCAGACCCGGGAGGGGACGCTACCCTCGTTGTTCGAGGTCGTGCAGAGGCTGGGGGAAGGCACCAGCCCGAGGTAGGGGACGAGGGTGTCCCCAAGATATTCCAGTTGCACCACCACCAGAGGATCCTACTATAGAGGAGCAGGGTGAGGTGCCCCCAATAGTCCTGCTCCAGTGGACTTTATGACAACACCAGGCTTCCAGGAGATCATGGGACGTATGATGCGGTTTATGGACACCATGTCCCAGGCTGGTTTATTTCCAGCATATCCTGCCACATCTCAGGCGGGAGGGGGGGCCCAGACTCCTACTGCCCAGGCTGCAGGTCAGGCAACATCATTACATCATACCCCGGGTACACTGCCCGTGGGTGGGGTCCAGCCTGTAGTAGCTGCACCTGAGCCCAGACCAGCCGCGGACGGCGATCCGCAGAAGTTATTGGATAGATGGACTTGATTGCACCCTCTAGTCTTAGGGGGTGAGCGAGGCGAGGATGCCCGGGATTTTGTTGACATGTGCAGGGACAGGCTGCACAATATGAGGATATTAGAGTCCCATGGAGTGGACTTCACTACCTTCCAGTTAGAGGGCAGAGCTCGCAGATGGTGGCAGTCCTATATTCTCAGTAGGCCAGCAGATTCTCCTCCTATCACTTGGGAGCAGTTCACTCAGATGTTTCTAGACAAGTATATCCCACCCTCTGAGAGGGAAGAGCTGCGATATCAGTTTAAGCAGCTGGAGTGGGGACAAATGTTAGTGACAGATTATGAGGCTAGATTCTCAGAGTTGTCTCTCCATGCAATCATGATATTACCTACTGATGCCGAGAGGGCGTGGAGATTTGTAGCAGGGTTGCACTTCGGTATTAGGCCAACATGACCTGAGAGGTGGAGATGGGGACTCCCTATCAGCTGGTGGTCGAGATAGCTCGTCGGATTGAGGGCTATCGATCGAGAGACAGAGAGCAGGGTCAGCAGGACAAGAGAGCCAGATTCTCCGGGGATTTCAGAGGTGCCCCAATTAGGGGCAGAGGTTAGTTCGGTAGAGGTCAACCCAGTAGGCCTCCATATTCAGCACCCCCACCACCTCCCCGAGGTTCTCCAGCGAGGCCTCATTTCAGCGCCATGCCATAGCTTTTCTACCGCCCTCCAGCCATTCAGAGTTCACCCAGTGGTTATTCCAGTTATCCGAGATTCCTAGTCCCTACTTCAGTGCTATGCCAGAGAGTACACATCGCTCTCTGGCCATTCAGAGTTCCTCTTCGGGGCAGCAGGCTATGATACCCGGAGGTTGTTATAAGTGTGGGGATCCAGGTCATATGAAGAGGCATTGTCCCAGGTTTTTGGGCAAAGCAATGCAGCAGGATTATCAGCCTATGGGTTGTACTCTCTGGCCATTTAGAGTTCCTCTTCAGGGAAGCAGGCTATGATACCTGGAGGTTGTTATAAGTGTGGGGATCCAGGTCATATGAAGAGGCATTGTCCCAGGTTTCGGGGCAAAGCAATGCAGCAGGATTATCAGCCTATGGGTCCAGCACCAGCCGTCAGGCCACTGTTGATACCCAATTTTTTCTCAAAATTATTTTCAAACTTGCATATTATATTCAAAATCACTTCTCATAATGAATGATATTTTCCCCTATTTTTATCAATTTGTTTTCCTATTTCTTTAGTATTTTATAATTATTCATAAAGTATATTATAAATAATTTTAAAAGGCTTCTCAACTCAATATATCACTTTTTGATCTTATTAGTATTTAATTATTTCATAAATTAGCCAATTTGGCGTTATTTATCTATAATTGCAGTAATTTTTGCAATTATAGCCTAATTGTATACTCTATACTATTTAATCCGATAATTATTCATTTTTATATTTTTATGCTAGCTAATTACCTTAATTTTTCATTTATGTAGCATTAATTTTATTTTATATAATTACTATATATTTTATTAAATTACTTTATCTAATTTTAAAGGTTATTTAACAATTGGCCACATTTATTTGAATTCTAGCCTAAAATCAACCGAACACACCAGATTATAAAAACCCAATTCTCCTACCCAGCCCAAACCAATTCCTACCCGGCCCAACCCCCGGATCAATCTGAGCCGTTGATCAAATTAGATCAACGGCCCAAATTTCACTTACCATAATTAAACCAAACTACCCCCCTGACACCCTCTCATTTCTCACTGTCTCTCATCTCTCTACTCTCTCTCTCTCTCTCTCTCTCTCTATCTCTAGTCTCTTCTAGAGACTTCTGTCTCCTCCCTGCTCCGACGAGTCCCTTCATCTTCTCCGACGACCTTCTCCACCGGAGACCATGGGCTCCTCACCCTCTGCTTCCTATGGTTTCCTTATGCCGGTAATGTCATCCCTAAGGCCCTCGAAGGGCGAGGACCCGTCTGCTCACACCAATGGTGTTCCTTCTTACCCCAGGCCTCCAAGACTTGATTTCGAGTGAGGTCTGTGACCTTGAGGCTGAGCCAGTGACATGTGAGGTTCTTCTTATTTTCTCTGAGGTTTTCTTTGAAACCCTAAGGTTTGAAACCTCCGATTCCTTTAGATCTAGAATAGATCTATGCGTATTACGACTTATTATGATGTTTCCTTTAAATATCTTCTATTTTTTCTTAACGGTTCTTCACTTTTAACTAGGGTTCCGAAACCCTTTTTCAAAATGGTTTTCTTTTTCAAATTTTAACACTATTTCATGATTTTCCCTCAATTTTTTCATTATTGAAACCTTTTCCTTGTGGTTTGGTCAGTATATGTGCTTGATTGTCACGAATGGCTTGAATATTTGGTGATATTACTCTGTTTTTCCTATTAGGGTTTATGACTCTTCGTCTCTTCTGTGTGTATCATGTCTATTCTGTTGATTCATACTAGTATCTGTGTGAAACCTTAAGTTTTTTAGACATAAAACCCTGAAAACTACTGGTTTGCCTGTGTGTTCGCATATATGCTTATGTTTCATTGATCTTTACCCTATGTTGTTTGTCTTTGGTTCTTCTTGCTCCCTGACTCACATGATTCCTAATTTCATACACTAGGGTTTCTGTGTTCTTGATTAACAACCGTGTTGTTTCATCTTGATTCTCTTCAATTAATATTATGCTTGCTCGAGTCCTTGATTCTGTTTTATTTGTCACTCAATTGTTGCCTGACTTATAGCTTTGCTTATAATGTGGTCATTCCTGCTATACATAAGAATCTCTATTCACTAGTTGTTTGAATCTCTGATTCACTATGATTCGAAAAGCCCTGCTGATCTCTCATGAGATATTCTTCTGATTTTCAATCCCTAACTTGATTTTCTTACCTTGATTTGTTACTGTGATTGATATTGCTTCCTTAATTGATATTTTTCCGAACCTAGTCTCAATTGCTTGCTTGATTTGGTCTGAAATTATTTTCTTACATGTCCTATGCATGGTAATTTTCCTTAATTATACTTACCTACTAGACGTTTGAGTTCAACCTTCAATTAAGGGATACTTAATTTCTTGACATGAACACTGTTTTACCTTCTTTCCTTATTTGTCACTCACCGTTTGAATAATTCCCTTAATTCTAGGGATACTTAGAAGTTAATTGATTCCATGAGTCCCGTAATTATTGGGCAGTCCGGTTTCTTTGCCTTACTCCCTTTTACTTAGTTCCAACTATATATATACTCTGTCTAAGCATTGATACAAATAGACGAACACATATTCCGTTCTACTGTCTTGCTCAGACACATACCTTCTATTTGCTCTCATTGATTGTCTGTTGTTACTAGGCGGCTGAAAGCCAAGACTAGTTGTGCTGTCTGCTTATTCTCCACTCTGTGTTTTCTCTCTTCCATACTGGTATGTTCAGATTTTGATTTAAAGTTCCAAAAACAATATGGTACTTTATTTACTTCAGTTCATCCTGTTTCTAGTGTGTTTCTACTTATGGTTTTGCTGTTCAACTTGCCACTAATATGTCTACCTTACATTCTCTATCTGTATGATTCTGAATATGTCTCCCCCTTTTTTAGAATCAGCATGTTCATGAAAGGTTATCCTCTTTTCTATAGCATGTCTTACTGCAACCCTGTTCCTTGGTATGCTTAACTAGTTTAGTATGAACTTGTCTTCGACAAGGAAACCTGTACTTTGAGTTACATGATTCTGTGTTGGTTCTTAAGTTCCTTAATCCCCCTTTAGCACATAGATGATTATGTATTTAAATGTTCCTACAACTACGTGTTTACCCATGCACCTTATGTGTCCCCAAACCCCATTATCCTTGTTTATGTTTGCTAAACCTGCCTTGGTTCTGTGTGTTGTGGCTGTGTATGAACCCATTTTTTGGTGATGTGTTTGGACTATTGCCTATTACTATGCTCTCTTTTCAAAAGCTATTTTTTTATTAAACAAACTCTCTTGTTTATAAAATATTTTTGAACTAAGTCCTCTCTATTTCTGTCAAAACCTTTTCAAACTCATCTCTTGCACTTCACTTCATTCCTAGACCCTTAGGTTCCACCCCCTCAGTGTGAGCACTGCTTTGGGAACCTCTTGAGTTCCCTTTGAACTCTGACACATTGAGGACGGTAATTCTACACTGCATATTGTTCCATTCTTGGTTACCTAGTCTGGGTGTGAGCATTGCCCGGGAGCCCTGAGGTCCTAAGGGAACTTTGACACACCCATACTGTGAAAAGGCTTTAAAACACCGTATGGCAGTGAGGTTTGGAAGATTTGGGCCTAAGTGAAGGCTCCCTTTAGAAATAACTTCTTATTTTCTCTTTGGTTATGTAATTCATGATTCCCGGCCTGTAATAATTTGTAAATGAATATTTGGGGATGGATAGTGAAAAGGGGAGGGTAACTATATAGGTTATCTATATCAGTGGGGTGGAAATCATGTATTAGGTTTATATTTCCTACGTGTGCATTAGAATCCATGCTTAGGGCTCAATGCATTCCAAGCATGTCATAGATATCATGTTCTTAGGTTTACTGCTTCAACATCTCATTTGGCCTTGATTATCACTTAGAAATCCTGTTTCTAGGCTAAGTAAGAATATTCACCCAACAACTGTTGCTCTTGCATTAGAAATCTTGCTCTTTAGGTCCTATATACATTGTTCCAGCATATTCATCCTCTTATCACTTAGAAAATCCTGTGTTAAAACATGTTAATAACTGTTATTTTTGTACTACGCTATGCACTGCCATGTACACTTACATACCCTGTTTTAGGATAAATACGCTAATAAATAGGTCATTTTTATATTCTACACAATCTGAAAGCATGTACAAACACTTAAATATTTATGCATTTACAATATCTTGTTTAGGCTCTGCATGTACATCATTCTGCATTTTCTGTGCATTAGATATCATGCCTTTAGGATTGCAGTTATATCCGCTTGGGAATCTCTAGCTTAGTTACTGATAAAAAACAGACCTGCATGTCTTGGTAATATTTTTCTGAAATCTGAACATCTAGAACTGCATGCCAAACAGCTTTCTCTAAATAGTTCTAAAAACTGATACGTCTAGGTGCTAAGTTTATTAAAACTAGAAATGTACTTCTTCTTATGTTCTGATTAACCATCAATGGGTTTAAAATCAGTAGGCAAGACTGCCTGGGATTCCCTCTTTGAATTATGCAACAAATCTGCTTCTCTACTGCATTCTAGACTCACTTAGATACCATGTATTGGGTTCTGAATTTAAATACTTCCCTTACATGTGTTTGAGTCATGCTAATTACATGCATAACCTATGGAGGAAAATTTGAGCCTCTTATGTGCTCATATATGTTTCCCATTCATTGCAGTCCTAAATGTTTTGTTTGTCACTTTAGACTCTTTACCTTTAAACCTGAGGGTCAATCTAGTACCTCCCTTCTAGGATAGTAGTCCCAATATCCTCCAAGACTGATAATATGGGATGGGTAATAGCACGCAATAGAGTTCGTGACTAACACGCGCTTTAATTACCTCCACGGGGCAGGAAAGGGTAGAATATGGATATGATGACCAATGCGCTAATACCACGTGTATCCCCTCTTCGAGGAGTGTCATATCGGGTATTGCATTGATGTGATCCATATTATTTCAGGTATTTACTTTTCCTCAAAGATGAAACTGACATGTCTCTTTGTTTTCTTTTGTAACTGCTTTAAATCATTGCTGTTGTTTTTACCACTTTCTTTAACGTGCAAATACGTGACAACTTGTTTTAATACTTATTATTGCATAATCATGCTCAACATTCATACTCCACTTGTGCCAAACAATAACAACGCTTGATGAGTGATTGCGCTCTTCCTATATTGTTACCTACTAAATTCTGAAAGGCTTATTTGCGGTAAAACTAGTCGATCAGCGGTGCAGTCGACGGTTCCGTGCCTTTCCCTCTTGAGTTGTCCGCTCAAGGGTATCGGTCTAAAATCCCATAGAAACCTTACTCTGTTGCATGTATCATGGTCAAACCTAGTCGAGCTAAAGTGTCGTCCGCACGATAGCTTTTAAGATAGCCTTATCCAAAAGTCCACCGGGTTTTACTAAACCCAAAAGGACGCCCTCACGTTCTGTGCATTTATTTGGAGAACTAAATGCTTCCTGCTAATTATTGACGTTAAATAGTCGAGTCCGGTGGGTTAAGGGCCTAACCTTATTTTCTTTGCAGAAAAATGAGGCACGAAGTCCCCAGATTCGGAATGGTCTCCAATATCCACCCAAGACCGTTGAGTTGGTGGGAGGATCTGCACTCTAGCGACAAAGCTATTTCAGGACACACTTGGGTAACTTACCATCTCTCCTAGAAATCCAGCCTAACAAAATGATAATAGAGGCTGCTACCCTGTTCTGGGACCGTGAAAGGTCCGTGTTCCGCTTTGGGAACATTGAAATGAAGCCTTTGATAGAAGAGATAGGAGGGCTGGCTAACCTAGTATGGGAAACTCCAGGGTTTTTGATGCCTGAGAATCGCACAAGCAAAGGTTTCCTCGAAATGATGGGCCTGAAAAAGAATGCAGAATTGGTATGTTTGAAGGATCGTACATTCCTTTTGACTATTTTACGAAAGGTATGGCCACAACAAATCATACCGCACCTACCATGAGGAGTTTACTATCACCTCTCTAGGACACATCCATCACCGAGTGTTCGTGTTTATGGTTTTGTTTTTGGGTTTGATTGTGTTCCCGATGAAGAAGGAAAGGATCTATACCAGGCTGGCCATGGTAACTAAGACCATAATGGAAGGGTAGATGGGCAAGACTTCAACATTGTGCCCATGATCATTGCAGACATATATCGGGCCTTGGAAAGGTGTCAACAAGGAGCAAAGCATTTCGAAGGTTGCAATTTATTACTTCAACTCTGGCTCATGGAACATCTCCAAAGAGGTGAATACCGACAAGACATTCACCACAGAACTCTGTACCTGCGAAGGCACATATGGAACAACTCTGTTGAACGACGCGCTAGAGCTCAAAACAACCGGTCGGGTCGTTACATTCTCCCCCACTTAAACAGACGTTCTTCCTCGAACGTGATAAGAACTGCTCTAGAGTTATCTGATATAACTATTTAACACCTCGAGCACCTTTCCGTGCTACCACAACCCAGTTGAGTACATTAGCTTGATCAAATTTGAAGATTTCTTATTTTATCCATATAACAAGCTTAGAATCCAGTTCCAACACCTGAAATTTCTCTGCGAGGCCTAGTTCCAATATATAAACACCATATCAACTACCACCCGATATACCATAACATGACTGCATACCTTTTGCTGAATTAGCACCATGCACCGCATAATTCATCATCTTACCACAATGACACTCCCTGAACCTTATCAGCCAAAATTCCACGATTCTGATGCTCCCATTGCACCTTATGATATATATATATATATATATATATATATATATATATATCCTGCTATAATGTTGGCGATACCACCACAACGGAGGAGATGTGCAGAAATTGCTAACGATTGCAGAGTTAACCAAACATTGAATATCTCCTCTTGACTAGAATCATCACCTCATTACAAACCAATAAGGGTAACTGTCCTTTAATGTATTTCACATAATCTTATCGCACCAGATCCCTGATCCAAAAATCTCGTCTCACCCAGGGTGAACTGTTCAAACAACTAATCACCCCAGACATGATCAACAGTCTCACATGACTCCACAACGCTCCAATAGGACACAACTCAAACATGACACAAGAAATGACTCAGGAAGGGACTACTCAACTCACTCAACTAATATGGACTTTCCTCAGAAAATAGGAAGTAAACCACAAGAAAAATAAATATAGGAACCTTACTCATCATCACACTATTGCGACGTGCAACCCGATCCAAATAACATACCCGTGGAAACATGCCACCCGATCCTTACTTGTTCCTCCCAAATTCTCAGTTCATTTAGAAAGAGAATTGACTCTTCCATGGATAATTGTATTCCTAAGGTTATATTATTGAATATTGTTAAACTTGGCAAATGAATTTCGAGAAAAGATTTAAATACTATTTTGTGACTTTTAAAAGAGAAATTTATCATTTACTTGAGTATTTGTTTTTCGATGTAGCCGAGGTGGACTGTTTTATTGTGCATGACTGTGTGTGACCGCTTCGCAATTTACATTTCACGAGCGGAGTGTTATTTCCCCCACTCTCATGGGAGCGGGCCGTACGCCACGTTGAGATTGAAGGATATATTATGGTTCGGGCCGTTCGACCCTCGGCAGTGCACAAATATGATTATTATGATGGCTCAGGATAGTTGTCCTTATCCCGTATGCGCATGCTAAATTGTTAATGATTTCATGGATTGTTCATTTAAGATATTTGGGGTAAAATGAAGAAGTAACTGTTTATTTAAGATATTTGTGGGGAAAAAATGAAAAAGTAACTGTTTATTTAAGATATTTGGGGGAAAGTGAAGTAGTAATTGTTTATTTACTTTCAGTATTTATTTGCGTTACAATTATCTTTAATGTTTACTATTTTTATCATCCTCCTATTCCTATTACTGATATCAGATCTTGTTAAATTATGTTGTTGGACCTTAGTGAGTGTCAAGACGACCTCTCGTCACTACCTCTCTGAGGTTAGGCGGGATACTTACTGAGTACACCTTATTTTCGTACTCATGCTACACTTGCTGTGCATTTTGTTGCACATGTACCTTCATAGCGATGTGGCTGGTTTGGAGACTTAGGCGAGCTGCATCATCCGGAGGCGATCTGCAGCTGACAGAGTCTCCCTCATATTGTATTTATTTTTATTTTAAATTCCTTGTCCAATTTGTATTTCGGACAAGCTTTGCAGTATTTGTGAAATTCTTAGAAATTGCTCATGCACTTGTGACACCGGGTTCTGGGATGTGTTTGGGAATGTATTTTATGAAAATGGAATATTAAGCTGTCAAATTTACTTAGTGGATTTTATTCAATAATCATGTAATAAAGTGAAAGGTAATGATTTCAAAATATTAAAACAGGAAATTTAACTTAACCATTTAATGATTTGGCTTGCCTAACAATGGTGTCTGGTGCCATCACGACCTTATGGATTTTGAGTCATGACACCCTGTCTCAATCCTTGCATGAGGCTAAGCCCTTCCTCCACACTTGCATGAGGCTAAACATTGCCTCCCATTCTGCATAAGGCTAAGCACTGCCTTCTCTTTGCATGGGACTAAGCACTGTCCCGAATCTTGCACGAGACTAAGCATTGTATCCATTTGCATAAACACAGATATCGCTCTATCCTAAGCCTTGCGTTATTCTCTTCTCTTGCGTTATTCTCTGTCTTGTTATCACCTTTAACATCATGTCTCTGTACCTCATGGGTTGAAATATAGCCAACTTGTCCAAAGGCGTCATAGTCTGAAGGCATCATCCTCATAGCTGGAAGACATCATGTCATGTCCTGAGAATCTCTCAAAGCTTGCACATCATTATTCAAAGGCATCATGGTTCGGAGGCACCATTCTCATGGCCCGAGAACATCATTTCATGGTCTGCGAATCCCTTACCATATAATTCATGACCCGGGACATTATGGTCTAAGGACATCATCCTCATCGTCCAAAGATAGTCTTCATGGTCCAAAGGGAATTTGCATCATGTCTAAGTTTACGCAATAATTTATATGTGCTTGCAGTATATTTTTGTAAACTTGCAGGTGATCCAGAAAGTAACTGTTATCCCAATAGGAGCAATCCCGCTCCGGTTCCCATACACATCCTTCAAAGTATTTCAAACATTACCGTTCATTATACGTTACCTAGTCTCATTTACCCATAACCGTTTCGAACCCCAATTAACCCTACCCGAAACATTCTGTCTATTCTTGCAACGACTCCATTGGTTTACTCCATCATTGGATCCAGAAATACACACGACCTGATTCCTATAAAACCAAGGATATGTAGGCAGCTCAGAAGCCGGAGTGCGGCCTATATCTTCCAAATCACCTTATCCGGTCAAAATTGGTCATCATGTCTTTACCCGATAACTCTTTCATCCTTCCTGGGTAAAGAGGGGCAAATATTGATACCCAATGTTTCCTCATATTTCTCAAAAATACATATATACCTTTAAAATAGTGCATAAGCATCATCAAGTATTTTTCCCATAATTTTCTATAATTTCTAATCATTTATTCCTGAATTTTTACTATAATAATTATTAGTTGCATCACAAGTAATTTTATAATGATCTGTTATTTAATTTTCATCATCTATATCCATATTAAGCTTTAAATATTTTTGACATATTTAATTACATATTTTGCAATAATATCCCATATATACGCATAATTACATTATTTATACATAAATAACTTTTTATATTTATAATGTTGAGTAATTATTTTAAATTATTTTCGTGCATAAATGATTTTTTTTTACTATTAGTTATTTTTGTATAAATTATTTTACTGATTTAATTGGGTATTTAAAATCTAGCCCTTTTTCTTAATTAATTTAGGACCTAGCCCAATTACCCGAGCCCAATTACACCAGCCCAATACGCTAATACCCAAATACCAATTAACACAATCCTTATACCCATTTAAACCCAACCCAACACCTTTAAATCAGGACCGTCGATTTCTAAAATCAACGGTCCACAATCATCCCACCCCTTTAACTGACCTAACCCACCTAAACCCTAATCACTTCCACCGACCCGCCATCACCAAACACTCTTATCTTCCTCCCCCCTCTCTTATGAAACCTTAGCGCCGCAATCCCCATCTCCCCTTTGATTCCAACCCAAAAATGGAATCACTCGGTGATTCTTTACCTTATCTGGACCCCTTTCCTCACCGACTACCCATTTTTAGTGTTACCTATTTTGCTTGCCTCAAATAGCAAGAAGATCCTATAGAGATCGAACCCAGGCTGGTTCAAATCTCTAACCTACTGATTGTTTCCATCTATATTCATAAGATTTTTCGTGTAAGTACGAATATCTTTTGTATCTTTCACTGATTCTTACTTAACCCTAAGGTTAGAATTTTCAAATCTTTCCGATTCAAACCAAAACTGGTTTAACCTTATTTTTGTATGTTATTCCGTATAAATCTGCTTATTTTTTGTTAAATCTTTTTACTTACCCAATTTAGGGTTTCAAATCTTCTTAATCGAATCAGAACTGGTTAGGTTCTATGAATAACCCCTATCTATATTCACTTTAACAAAATATTTCATTCTTTACTTCTGTTTTTATCGATTTTATGGCTTACCTAAACTTAGGTTTCGAACCTATTATTTTAGGACCAAATCTGTTTGATTGTATGTTCTGTGAATATGTTCCCGTCCACGTTCATCCTATAAAGCATGTGACTCTTGCCTTTTATCTCCGTTGATTTATGGTTTTACCTAAAATTAGGATTTGAAATCTTTTACTAAGATTTTTACTCTTTCCTTTCTCGTATGGTACTGATATGTTCCTTATTCTATTCGATTTACTTTGTTCTCATTATTTCTTTACCTTATTTTGCCTGGCATCTGACTTTTGATTGATTTTTATATGATGCTTTCCTTATTTTGAGTGGTACTCGCGTGATTACTCGCTATTACGCCTGTTAATTGACTGAACTCTAACTTAAATTGATTCTGAGTTTAACGTCTTTCCTTATTTGTGTATGTTTGATTTCTTCCCTTATCTGTCTGCCTAATCGAAAACTATATAAACCCTTTCCCCTCTTCCCTTTAGAGAGGACTCAAACTCTCATATTCTCACTAAAACTTAGTTCTTTTACTCTGATTCTGTGCTCATTGTTTCTGGTCTTGACTGGCTGAAAGCCAAGGCCAAGTGATTCTAGAACTTAATTGTTGTAGAATATTTACTTGCTTTCTTGCTTAACTGGTAAGCCCTAATCCCTTGTCGTTTAATTCTCCATGTTTTCCTAATCAGTGTTACTTGAACAACATGTCTTGAACCTTACTTTCAGCATGATTCTACCGTTTATGCTCCTATGACTCTCTTCTAATCTTATGGTTAATACTGTTAGTTTAAGATAATCTATTTTTGAATAATATGAAACTTCTACAAGCTAGCTTAATGTTTAACTTGTTTCATGCAATATTTGCTGATCTTGCACCTGTTCTAAACTTAGCATCCTTATGATACCATTAACTTGAAATTGGATCATTAATCCTAACCTCACAGATTTCTATGGTTACTTAATTTGTCCTGCCAAACTTGTTCAACCAAAATGTTTGCCTTAACATGCTTCTGTGATTAAGCAATGGTTGTCCTAAACGTCAGTATGCTCACTTAGAATATTTAGGTCTCTTTGAAGCTATGTACTTTGCAAACTTTGCTGTTTTCTGAATGCATTTTTGTGTTCTAAACCTTGTTTCTTCTGAAATCAAATTGTTTTGAAATCTGCCCTACTTCCTTTTTATATGCCAATTTTTAAAACCTCCACTCTTAGTCCCTTAGGTTCTCAACCACCCATTGTGAGCACTGCTCAGGGTCCACATGAGACTCCTGTGAACTCTAACATACTGGGAATTGGTTCCCAATCTCTTGTGAGCTATCTTCTGAATGTGTGGTTCTAGTGTGAGCATTTTCCCGGGTTCCTGAGGCCCTTTAAAATCAGTAGGCAAACAACAAGTCTTAACACTCGCCTTAATAAAACTGCCTCTGCACTCTATTTTCTCACATAGATATCTTGCCTATAGGACTTTAAGGTTAATAAAGTTGGCTGATTCGATTGCATGCATTTGTTATTTTATGTGTGGAGGTCAATATGAGACTATAGTTGATTTTTATCTCAAAGTCCTAATTGCTTTTACTTGTCGCCTAGATTTTTGTCACGACCCCAAATCAACAAGGGCCGTGATGGCGCCTATCGTAACTAGGCTAGCCCTCCAACATAACGAAATCAACATTTTTCCGTTTATTATACATATATACTTGTATTCCAATAACGATTTCCTTTTTTTGGAAAATTTCAATAAGAAAATAATAACCCAAATGATTAAAATCTAATACCGACCCAGACCTCTGGAGTCAACTGTCATGAGCATCTAGGATTATAAATATAATGTAAAATAAAGTGACTTGCTACTACAAAAGTCTGAAGTACGAAATACAAAACTATTAACTGAGGAAAGCAAAGTAGATGAGTTGGGGACGCTGAGCAGCTACCTCGATCCTCGAACAAACTCTAAGCACATCCGAAAATCAACTAGCGAGATGGTCCGGTACCTGAAACTGCACATAGAGGTGCAGGGAGTAACGTGAGTACGCCAACTCAGTAAGTAATCAAAGTAACTAAAAACTTGAGTATAGTGACGAGCATTTATAAATCATGATTCATAAAACATTAATTCAACTTTTATTAGAAGTCTCAGATAAAGAAGGGAGGGAAAGGCAGTAAAATTTACAATGTAACATCCATCCAGGCACAGTATCTCTCATAACAAGGTATCTCAGTCACTCGTGACTCCACTATCAGTATCTCATGCTCACACTAAACACTCGCACTCAACAAGTACCATGAATACATACAACTACTGCAGTGGAAACCCGATCCAATATATATATATACTGCTACGGCGTGCAGCCCGATCCATATAATAGTCGACTGCGCCCACTGGGGGTGTACAGACTCCGGAAGGGCTCCTACAGCCCAAGCGCTATATTGTTGCAGTGTGCAGCCCGATCCAATATGTATATTGTTGCAGCATGTAGCCCGATCCATATATAATATATATTGTTGCGGCATGCAGCCCAATCCATATGTAATATATAACATATATATTGTTGCGGCATGCAGCCCGATCCATAACTGTTCTCACATATCCGGCTCTCAGCCTCACTTAGCCATCCTCGCAAGCCACTTGGGCAACCCATCTCAACTCACGAGACTCAGCCCCAAAATACCTCTTAGAGTCTCAAAACAGTGTGATAACAATGAAAATAACAACAAGTAGAAAGAACGACTAGGTTCACAACTGTTCTATCAGGATAGTGTGAGAATAGCGTAAAAGTACCTCCGAGGGTCTAAACAGGTCGGCACAAGGCACCAAACATGACTTACAACCCATAAACAAGTATATCTAAAATACAGGATGTCATAAGGTTTCAAATCAAATATGCAACTTAATAGTCGCTACGGGACGGACCAAGCCACAATCCCTATCGATGCACGCCTACAAGCTCGTCATATAGCATGCGCATCATCTCATTTACCAAAACAATATAAAATACCAGGGTTTCATACCCTCAGGTTTAGAGTTACAATCGTTACTTACCTCAAAACAGCCCAAAAGCTACTCTGTGGTGCTCTTTCCCCTCGAATCAGCTCCCAAATGCTCCGAGTCTATCAGAATCAGGTTAATAACATAAAAAAATATGCTAGGGAGACGAACCCCAGTCGAAAACTATCAAAATTAGGTACAATTCCCAAAAATTTGCCAAACTCGGCCCTGGGCCGACGTCTCAAAATTCGATAAAATTCATACCACAAGAATCCTTATCCTCCCACGATTCTATACATACCAAGAACACTGAAATCGGAGTCCCAATGACCCCTCAACTTCCCATTTTAAAGTCTCCTAAGCACAAGCCCTAATTACCCATTTTCCTCCCTAAATTCTTACCCATTTCATGACTAACAGAAGAAAAACCATCACAAACACAAGAGACGAGGTCCAAGCAACTTACCCAATCGATAACCTTCAATTTTCCTCTGAAAAACACTGCTCAAAGCACCAAACCCATCCATAAATGGTGAAGAATGGGTGAAATTTCGCGAAGGCACCCCTTTTGTACTCTCTGCCCAGCGATTTCCGCGCCTGCGGAAGATTTTCCGCACCTGTGAACCCGCACCAGCGGTCCCAGGTGCGCACATGTGAAGATGACTAAAAATTCAGACTTCCGCACCTGCGGACCTCTTCTTGCATTTGCGGGCTCGCAGGTGCGACCAGGCGTCCGCATCTGCTCCTTGGATAGGCCCCCTTCTTCCGCACATGCTCAAGGACCATCACACATGCGGCCATCACACATGCTTCTCCCCATCGCAGGTGCGGCCACGCCAGAAAAATGGCACCCGCAGCAGCTTTGCTGCAAATTCCTAAGTCCAAACCTCCCTTAACCATCCAAAATCAGTCTCGAACCCCTGGGGGCCCTAACCAAAAATATCGATGTTGGTCCCAAACGCACACACAAGTATACGTGGTCGACAAGTAATATAGGATTGTAAGTCCAGATATCGTACCAACAGGGACTTGTGATTAACTATAAACCCAAACAATTAATCTATTCGAGCGAATACTAAAGTATGAANGACTTGTGATTAACTATCAACTAAATTAAACCCAAACAATTAATCTATTCAAGCGAATACTAAAGTATGAATATTTAACTAAAATTAATCTAGAATAGTAAACTATGAAATTAACTAAATAATTGGCGAGATTTTAGATACGAATTCAATGAGATTCGATATTCTAGAGCTATGGGTCAGCAAACAATCCTGTTGAGTTTTCCACTTAAATCGTCAAGNATCAGGATTAACAAGAACGCATTAATAATTCCCGTATAATAACCAAGCAAGGCGATTAGGTATATTCCTATCCTAACCGCAAATCCGCTCCCCTGAAGGGTTAAGATCTTGCTCTACCCAATCTTATGTGCAATATAGAATTCCCTCTCCCAAGTTCAATCCTAGATTAGTAGATAGTATTCAATTGGTGATCAAGCAATCAAATAATTAAGTGCAAGACTGAATACATAAACCAATATGATAAAATAATAAGAACAATTCAAGCTTCAAACTACAACGTTCATGTAGCACCCAAAACTCTAGAACTAGTAAACTATGAAACTAAAGGAAGAGAAGAGAAGAGAAGAAAAACTAGGTAGAAGCCTCCTTCAAGCATGGTGTGTGTTTCTCCACGTGAATCCTCCTCAAAATATGTTCGATCCCCTTAAAGTTGTGTTTTTGGGTCTATTTATAAGTGTGGGACAAACCCTAAACGTGTAGGAGACTTCTATTCAAACCAGGAAACACTTAAAACCTTCAAAACTCGGAATTGACCGGACAGGGACCCAGGCGTTAAGCTCCAAACGCCCCCTTATAGCCTGGGCAGGCATGGCGTTTGTGCTCTAACGCCCCACTAACGCCAGACTGACCCTGGCTTTAGGGGCCAAACGCCCGGCTATGGCTCGGGTCACTCCTTTTCGACTCTTGAGCGTATTTTCGACGTTTACGCACCCATTTAACTCGGCTTCCATCTCCAATTCACCTACACATGAAATAGACTCCATTATGCA